>UELU01121586.1:0-28898 GCA_900490025.1 Megastigmus dorsalis | reverse complement strand
GGGGGGGGGGGGGGGGGGGGCAGCAGCCGTGTCTGCGCGAAAAATTCTCATTTGAAAGCCGCGTGCCCGAGTCTCCCGGTGCAAAAGTCGTCGAGCCGTAGAGGATGCAAGGCCATGGAGTACTGAAAGGATGTATATAACATCACCGCGGCGAAAGAGAGAGAGAGAGAGAGACTTCAGTGATGCGTGCCCACCCAGTAGTGGAAAAACATTGGTTTGGTTAAATGGACAACGAAATATTTCAGCTCACCTCGATGCCTTTCTTTATCGTAACGAATCGATGCTGTACGGTCATTGTTGGCTATGTGGGTGCACGTTGGTCAATCGCTAATTAGGTCTGGTGTTTATATATAAGCACGACGATTTGCGTGTGCGAATGCAGTTGGTCCACGGTTATGGATCGATCAATTTTAGGATTAGCGAATGGCTGTCGAGATAAGGTCTCGCTCAAACGTTTCCTCCGAGTTGACTGTTTGTTTAGTCTGAAGGAGAACCAGAGATAAGGATTACCGTTCGGTATTATAACGTCCTTAACATAGCCTCTGTTGGTATCTCAAGGTCGAGGAGATTCGATCCGGATTCGCCAACGATCGAGTTGCTTAATCTTTCGCTTCTGTTTTATGTTATGTGCACTTTCGAGTTCATCGCCATTAACCGTCTGGGCAATAATCAGAGAATCGTCGACATTGTTCAATTTAATTTCCCATGGTGGTCTCTAGCCTACGGCGCGGAGTTTCGCAAGGTGCGCGTATAACCCCAAGGCAAGTGCCGAGAATGCCATATCCAAGGCTTCCCATATAAACCTACCTTTTGCCTCTCTCGGATCACTGCCTACAATTGTTTTTTGTTTTCGGGAGGGGGCTTTATCATAAGTAGCGCAGGCAGCAGCGTCGGCATACCTTCATTTTGTCCCTTTTCCTGGTTTACCTTCGATTCTCCTGCCTGTGCTTGTGCACAGCTCGGTGCACAGTGCAGTGCGGTGCGCACACGCCTCGTTGCAAGTGCACGCAGCAGCGCGCCGCGACTCGCATCGTAAAGTTTTATTGACTCGTTATTGTCGAGACTTCTTTTTCGCTGTAGGGAGAGAGACAGAGAGAGAGAGAGAGAGAGAGAGAGCGAGAGAGAAGGAAGAGGCAGAAGGACGAGGTTAGCCTCGGTACGACGCTGAATTGGTTTAATTTTTGCGTGAGCGCGCCTCGACAGCAGCAGACCGGCCATCTGAGAACGCGAAATTATCGGTGAAAGTCCCATGTATATATTTTTTTACAGTTTGCTCAACCGCAGTGGAAACTGTTTTGTGCGCGCGCACCGAGAAGTGGCGAGATTTTGAATTTTCGTTGGGTTAAAGTATTGTGGAGCAGTTTTAATTCCACTGTGGAAGAACGTGGCGGACGACGCAGACAATCGCTTATACCAGCTTCCCTCTCTTTTGCAATCCGTGTACCTTCTTTCTATATATACCTGTTCTATATATACTGTATTTCTATACATACCCCCTCGTATATTGATTTCCATGAAGAACCTTGAAAAGTGCGCTGTTATTAGTGTATTTCTATCAAGTGTGGCATCTTCGTTAAAATTATCAAGACAATAATGTTGATAGACATTTGCTCTCGCGATAGATCTTATGGGTAGCTTTTAATAAAGCTAATGCGTGAAAATTACGGGCAATCATTGAATAAATTCTATAGAATTATTTTGACATAAATTTTCATAATATCGCCGTGTATAACCTCGCATCAGCTGCACATTTATTGATTCCTATATCGATGTGTATACATTACCCAACTAATAAACCTCTCATACCAGGTATACTTCTCAACGAAGTGCATCATTTCTATAATTAACAGAATGTGTCCATGACGCACAAGTACGATTATAACTGCGTTAAACGCTACGAGTCGAATCCATCACTCGATTATTGCGAAGCGTATAAGAATCCTCTTTTCACTCTGCTTAACTACTGTAAAGCAAGAGCGAGAATTCGTGTGAGATGCGTTTCCCGAATAGGCCATCAGGCATTCGCTCGGTAGAAATTCGACCCTCCTCAGCCATCAGGACCTCTCAATGATTTTCCAATATCTGAAAAGAATCGAACCGCGTGCTGCTGTATATCGGCTATCGCGCGCTCAAAGCATCACAGCCTTGCGTTCTTTCTATCCGTTTTCTTCTTTCTCTCTCTCTGTCGTGCAGACGTACACAATGCGGGCAAGCCGTGGGGATTTGTGAAAATCCTATCTCGGAGCTCTTTCTCACTCGCTCGCTTCACGTCCCTCTCTCTCGGTCTCTGTCTTTCTCGTCGGCCTCGCGAACGGTCAACGGCTTCTTCCTCCTCGCCTTCGATCGCCCAGCGGGTGTCGCCGTCGACGCTCCCATAGAAACCCTTCGAAGTTTCTCTCACTCTCTTGAACGCATTTTTCTCTTCTCCGAAAAATTTCAGGCCTTTCGACGCGCTGCTGTTGCTGCTGCTGCTGCTGCTGCTGCTGCGTGGCCTGAATGGAGAACTTCTTGTTTTTCGAATCGAGAGAAGAAGAAAATGCCGAGTTGTGCATTAACTCTCAAAATGCATCTATATAACAATGTGACAACCTTGGAATTTCACGGTACGAAATTCCATTATCCTCAAACGAGTTACAGCTTTATTAAAAAAAAAAAAAAAAAAACAACATCGAAATCGTTAAGGCGCGACTGTTGCTATAATGGCAGGTAAATTCAATGAGTAACATCATGGGTATAACGTGCAAAAGAGCCTAACGAAAGTCATTATATCGCGCGCGAGAGAGTTAATGCCCATATGCCGCGTGTAGAAAATGACACGCGGTAAAGCCGGAACGAACGGCTATCGAGGAGACACGACTCGCGTCGCTCGACACGCAGTTACATTATACAAGAGAGCGTTGTTAATCGATGCAGTAAATCGATTAGGCTGTCGGATTAATCGACGCTTCGTTTAATTAAGGATGAACCCGACGACACGGCGCGGCGCTTGTATATCATATGCAAACGAATTCGTCAGCTAATAATGCTTCTATCGACCGACCGCGTACCTTATTTTGCCGTGGTTTATTGACGCTTCGCCGTGTGCGGCTTCGAAGAAATAATGCGGCGTTTCAACGAAATTCACGGTCACGGGACACACACATATATGTACTAAAATCACGAGTTTTGCTCGCGGCAAAGTGTTTATAAGACAAGATATTTGTTTGGTGAAACAAAGCAAAAGTTGTATAGAGGATGCTTACAAATACGCATCATACTACTTTCTGCACTTGTTTTCATTAAGGAGCTGAAACTGTTTGCCAGGCGACACAGAGCACCTTGAAATGCCTTTCGAGTACATCTTCGTATATGGCGAGAGTTCACTTGTACCTAACACACACACCCACCCCGCTAATCAATGAATTTCACATTCTCGTGTAGTAGTTGACTGTCAGATTTTCGAATGACTATAGCATTATTCTTTAATCGTCCATCTGTACGCAGTTACAGTCACCAAAACAGGCGTGTATATGTATACGAAAGTAGAATCGAAAGAGGAAACGCGTCACGCGTCTCTCCCCAAAGTACAAGCGCACTCGTTGCGCTGACAGAGTCGTAAAGCTCTTTCGTCGGTACATAACGACCCTTTGAAATTTCCATAAACTTGATATCGATAAAAGCTCTTCGCTTCTCCTTCGCCGCGTGATTCACTGTTTAGTCGATACTCGTATACTGCGTGTGTGAAAGAGAGAGAGAGAGATAGAGAGAGAAGAGATCGGTTTGCGTGCGCCTTTTGAGAGAGAAACACTGCAGTGCACTGCACACGTGTGCCGTGTACAGAAAAAGGGGTTAGAGTAGTACGTATAGGGAGAGATTAATTAATTCGATTTCCATGGCTTGTACGCGCAGCGAACTTCCTCTTGCATGTGTGTATATATAGGGTTGATGGCCAAGTTTTCGTTGATCGCATTGCCTCTATCGCCACCTTTAATTTATTTTTTTCGCTAGTGCACAAGCCTTTGCGGACTTTCGGGGAAAAAATGTTGTAGGTCGAAGGAGAGCGAAATAGAATGTATTATTGAGTTTGAGTAGTCATACCGATCGATTTTAGTACGGATGTAATTCGATTACGAATATAATCTTCATTGTCTGGGCTGTATACGGCACTGTTATATACTCAACGAAATTTACGCTCGATCGGATGCAGTGCAGCCCAGACTCGCAAGTGCACGACAGTTTCGATACACATTCACGTATACATACAGAAGTATGTTTCGGGCCTTGTGCACACACAGTACAGACACACACACGTGCACAATCACACACGCGCACACACAGTCATCGGTAAAGAGAGAAAGAAAGAGAAGAAACGCCGCGTCCCTCGAGAAAGTTCAACGTCGCCGGCGACGTCTCCTCTTCGTTTTTTCTCTTTCCCTTCCTCCCGAGCATTCTCACCCGTGACTCATGCGGGAGTATAAACACATTACACACACGCACATTATACGCATACTCGGACACTTTTTTTCCCCCCTTAAAGAATCTATAAGTCTCGCGCGCTCTCTCTCTCTCTCTCGGCTGTGTTTCGATGATTATTTTGATGGATCGCTTTTTCGGTAGTGCGGTGCGTTCCGAAACCGTGCGTCGGTCACCATCAGTGTCTCTTCCGTCACCTCCGTATACATACAGCAACGCTTTGTCCGCGATATCTCGAGCTCGTATAAACTTGACTATATTAGTAAATTCGAATTTTGTATATAACGCGCGATAAAGTGTTGCGAGAGTCGCCGCGCGGCGTAGTTAATTAAACTCTCGTTGCGAGTTTGTGTGTGCGTGCAGGATTTCAACAAACGTTCGATAGCGGCGTGTGTATATGTATAAAACAACGGACACGCGCTCCACTTGAGATACGTTTATTACATACAGTGCTGCACCAACACACCAGAGATGTCCACGTGCAAGCGCGTGGGACGACGCGCGCGGTTCCGTGAATGGGCGCGGCGGTTCAAAAACTTTCGTCGCGCCGCTCGTGTTATATATTTTCTCTCCGCTCCTGTATATATATATGCTCTCTCTCTCTCTCTCTCTCTCCCCCCAATGTGTCCTTGTCGTCTCTACTCATTTTATTATTTTTTCCTGCTGCCTCGCTTCGAGTATTTGGCTTATCACGAAGACGAGTGTGTGCAGCGAGGATATAATGTGTGCACCACGTGGCTTGTACGAGACTGAGAGAGAATTTTGGGCTGAGGATATATATGTCTGGCCCTTGATATACGTTGGCTTTTTTGCTTTATGGCTTGGAGCGTTTTTGCGGCTGCAAATGTTTTGACGATTTCGTTGTTTTCTCTTTGTTGTTCGTTCGTAGGTGACCCGAAGGTTAAAGGACAAAATTTCATTAACGAAGACAGTTCATATTGTGGTATAAGTTTTCGCAATACATGTCGTTTTTCCCCCGTAATCAATAGCCCTTGACCAAATCAAATCGAACCACCGCCAAAAAAAAAAGTGTCCAAAGCAACTTCCGTCGCTTTAATAAAACAATGCGGCTTCCTTTTTTGCAGCGAATATCCCACGTGCATATACACCGATTCCATATATTTCTGTCCATTCACTCTCTATCGTCATTGATTCGGATCAATCCCTAAACTTTTTCCCCTCCGCTATAACTTACATCATACGCAAATACACACACAGTCATACTCGAGCACAATGAATTTAGCAATACTCGTGCAACGCTACTTCCACCTTACTGGAAACGAAAGAGAGCTAGTACAGTCGCGTGTGTGTCGTCCTTTTTTTTTTTCTTTCCTGCAGTGGGGTGGTGGCCGAGAACACATGCGAGCTTATCGACCGGCTGCTGCTGCTTCTCTCCATAGTCACGGGAAAATTTTCTTACGTGTGTGTGCGTATATGTACGAATGGGTGACGCACCTTTTGGAAGAATGTATTATATATGATGTACGTATACACAGATACATTCACGCGAGGAAAAAAAAAGTTGTCGCGCGTTGAAAAATTCATGTGCTCGCGTGGATGAAGTTGCCGCCGCTGCTTTTTTTTTCCGCCGTTTCTCCATTGGTCATGATGGAATCGCGGAAAGAAGGAGAGTCTACTTCTGCGCTAATAATTCTAATACACGCGCTTAAACGGGGTTCAGGTATTGATTTGTTCATTTCTCCGCGTGACTCAGACTTGTATGCTTTTATTTCTAAGTTCGCTTTCGTTTGCTATACCTATTTATATATGCGCGATTATTCGCTACGGTCGGCCTATTATATATGTATATATACTTTAACGCCGCGAAGAGCTAATATCAACGTCTGGATGTATTGCAAATTAGTGCACCTGCGATAAAACCTTTCAAAGTCGGCTATGCGTTCTATAAAATTGATAGTCGATGCGCATATTTTATACCTTCAACGACAATGCGTATGCGCCCTACTACACTGTACTTTCGTTAGAAACAAAGTTTCAAGTAAAACGCACAATCAACTCGATAACTCAACGATGTCCCGCAGAAAAACTCTTATATAATCTTTAAATCGAACCAAATTTCCTTTCTACCTTGTAACTGTTATGTTATGTAACGCAGTATATACACGCCGATCTAATTAGGTCGAGCGACATCGTGCCAGCGGCATCCTATAAAAGAAGAAAAAGAAAGAAAGAAACTTTTCGTTAAATCAGAAAAATTTCGCCACGAGATGTGTGTGTGCGTGTGTGTGTGTGTGTGTTTATACCTGCCGTTCTAAAAATAGCCGAAAATTGCGAAAACCGAAAGAAAGGATCCCCTTCCGATCGTCATTATTGCCGGGCCCTCTCACCTTACCGCTCATCGCGCGTATAATTTATCGCGGCCGATCAAGTGTGTGTGTGTGATATATCCGCCGTCCTTGCCGCGAGAATATACGTGTATACCTACTGTGTCTCAGATTTGTGTGTGTATGTATAAACGCAGCAGCGAATCTTCGAAAATTCGCGGAATTTCGTGGCACAAAGAAATTGGGTCCGAGCGTGGCACTATACGATTTCGATTTGTATAAATACCGGCGCTCGCTTGTCGGCTCGTTTCTTTCTCGTCCACGGATCTATTAGGCGTCCTCCTACTTTTTTCCCCCCCTCTTCGGTCTCTTCCTTGTTTCGACCTGTGTATTTCGCAACCGCCACGAAAACCAGAAGTATCGAGTTTTATGCGATTAGACGATTTCTTTTTGCTGGGGCGCATGCGACATGTATACGGATTTTTCGGGTCCTAATATAAAATGTCACGGTTTAGTTCTCGTGTCCCGCATCCAAGTTTTATCCCCTCGAAAATGGCATTAGCATAATGAATAAATATCTCTTGGCATTAGGAGTACTTTTTTTTTAATGAAAGCTCCCTTACGACGTTACAGCTTACGCATGAGATTGTCTCGGAATCCCACGTATACACTTACATTATACATCGCGTTATTATTACAGGGTCGCCGGCTTTTTCGACTCTATTTCCCCGCGGATATATACCGTATTGCAATAGGTGTACATAATTCTCGCGCTTTTTCACCGCAAAAGCCTCGTAATGTATACAATCTTGCGATGATAATGAATTTTGGATTTAGAGGAGGGAGAGAAGTGTGACTCATTAGAGGGTGGAAGACTGATAAATCGACCTTTTACAATCGCTGTGGGGGGAAAGAACGTAAGTGAGGATAATGTATAGGACGTGTAGAGAAAAGAATGGGGGGAGCAGAGCGTCGCCGATGCGAATGGAAAAGTACTCGGCTTTTTTGCTTTGGATGAGCGCGACTTAATGGATGCTTCTTCGCGAAAGTTTAAAACATTCTTTCGACAATTTCGAAAAGGACGACGCTATTTATCGTCGTTTCATGTAAGCTCGACGCGAGCGTTATACGCGTGCGACGCGCGATTTTCCTACATTGGCGCACAAAGCAAGTCGAGCTCTCGAGCGCAAAAAGCAATAATCGAGCGAGCTCGCCGAGTTACGCATCTGCGCGCAAACTGAATGAACGAAGGTAAAGGAGAGGCGGTGCAGGCGGCAAAAAGTCGTTGCGCTTCTGAATACGGGTTCGAATTCTCTCTTTCTCTCTCTCTCTCTCTCTCTCTGTCTCGGTGCACTTTTTCACACGATTAATATGCACTCGCAGAGCTCGTAGTAGTGAGTCAACGTCGGGGAGTCTAGCCGGTCCAGTCGCCTCACTCTCTCTCTCTCTCTCTTTCCTTCCCTCTTTCCTTCGCGCTCATGACGCCGGGAATTCGCAACGGCGATGTATACACTCGTGTGCGTAGCAGCTGTCGGCGACGCACAGACACACTCACATTATAAAGACTCCATGAGCGAATGAAAAAGCGTTACACACTGTGTGTAGGAGGAAGAAGAGAGAAAGGCGTAGACTTTGTTTAAGTGCAGTCGATTAATTGTTCACCCTGAAAATTGTCTAACGCCGAGTCGCGACTGTACACGATAGAGGTGGAATTATATTTATGGTATATGGAGAGAGAGAGAAAGAGAGATGTTAGCTCGAATCCGCGTTGAGATCCGAGTACCTGCGACTCGTAATCTGTCCAGCTTGGATAGCTGGAGATTTTTAAATATTTTCGCTTGACATTTTCCTCTGCCGCTTAGATTAAGCTGTTGTGGAGTCGAGTTTTGCTATTCCGATTGTCTATGCGAGTTTATTAAGCGATAAGGATTATTCTTATTTTTATTTTACTTACCGTAATGGAATTCTAATGTTCAATACTTTTTTTGTTACAGGTAAGCACATTGTTGGGCTTCACTTTAACGTTAACGTCTGGCTTTCAGTAAGTATACAACGAAAACACATGGACTATACAATAATGGTCTTGACAAACAAACGAAATGATAATACATTATGTGAAAAAAAAAAAGAAACAGAAAAATCTTCCCAAAAAACCAAAATTTGTTTATTCATCTCAGTCTTCCATTTTCATCGTTAGCTTTTAAATTCCAAAACCTAACCGCATATTCGAAATGTGAGTGTGCGAAGTATAATACGTAAACGGCTAAAATTAAGCGAGTAAAAAGCTTCGAGCGCATTGAATACATCCCGCGGGAACAAAGCAACGCTAGACGAGTCGGCTGATAGCAAAACGCGCGCCCGCGATTACAAGCTCGACAGCGCCATTCCGCCTAGCTAGTCTGCAGGCGCAAAAATTGAGAGACTTGTCGCTGGGAAGAAAGAGAGAGAGAGAGAGGAGGGTAGTATACAGCAATAGCAGCATCAGACTGGCCGCGCCGAATGAGAAAAGAGAGAGAGAGAGACGAATTTTTACGCTCCACACGCGAAGAGCCGAGGAAAGAGAATAAGAGACGAGAAAACGAGAGGAGACGTTGTTCCGAACAAAGAGGCGTCTGAAAAGAGCGAGAGAGAGAGAGAGAGAGAGAGAAGCGATTCGCGAGAGGCCTCCGGGCCTCAGCTCCTCTCTCTCCCTTACTCGCGGCCTCGAATTTCATCTACTTGCCGCCGCCGCGTATAGTTCTCGCGCTGCTTCTTTTTTCGCAAGGAGGACGACGTCCCCGGCGTCGGCTTGCCGAAAAATAGGGGAGCATTGTTACGTGTGGTGTGTGTGTGTGTATGTGGCAGCGGCCAGAGGAGAGAAAAGATCGGGAATGAGGGATTTCTCCGGCCTATAGGCTCGCTTTTTTTTTACCCTCCCGTCTCGATAAGATCGCGTGCGGGCACAGCAGCCTCTGGGGTTTCGTTTCTTTTTTTTTTGTTCTTCTCATTCTTCCTTGGCGCAGGTTCGATGCGACATGAGTGGTAGCTGAGATATAGAACCAGTGTGTCTGTGCTCTCTGCGTGAAAAGAAAAAAATGTTTTTGAAGATTCTGCAGGCTTGCGAGAGAATGTCGGGTCTTAGTTTACAACAGACACTGTTTTGATAATAGTATATAGGGTTTCAATAATTGACGGATAGCTAACTAACTGTCTTGTAATTGAATTGATTTTCTTCGGCACATCAACTGTGGAATTCGAATCAAAACGTAGTTTTCTCGAAAGTCTGCTTCTGTACTCGAGTATATGAATCTATTGAGTTGTACAGTGTTCCAATTGACAAAATTCAACTTATCTCTAACTTTTTGAACGGTCAATTCTAATTGTGCATATACGAGACAGAAGCACCGCCAATAGCTTCCAAATGCAATACTGAATCAGATCCTCGGAACCTCAAATTCAATTATATACCTCCAGTGAACAATCAGTCACAAAATACTACGAATAATAATCATCGAGCGCCACCGATATCTTTTTGTAACTTCCCCCTGATCATTCCGAGCAAGCAATATTGCGTCTTATGTCGTGGCCTCCAGACCAAAGCAACTCAGTCGTTGCATTCGGGCATAGTCGATATAATACTTAATAGGCGTCATTTATCGCGATAAAACTCGGCATACGTTTACTCATTCGGGATACACATATATAGCGCTTGATGTGAATCCATTGGCTCGAAGAGCGATGAGCATCTGTATATGTGTACATATATATAAGCAAACGCACTAAGCTTGAAAAGAAGCATAGAAAGGAGCAAATTATATGAGGGACAGAAAAAGAGAGAGAGAGAGAGAGAGAGAGAGAGAGGAAGATTGCGACTTAAGCCCGAGGGGTGGCCTCTCTCCTCGTCTCCGACTGCGAGTTCAAGTCTCCGGCAACGTCGTCGTCGTCGTGGTCGTCGTCGTCGTCGTCGTCGTGGGTACCGCCGTTTTATTTATTCGCATGATGGGGAAGAACGGAGCTCACGCACACTACACATACACAGACAGAAATACAAGCCTAGGGGGTAGACGGACTCGCGCAATCGATATAACCGGCTCGCCGGCTCTTTTACCCAGCCTAACCTTCCCCAACTCTCTCGCACTGGGAGCTCCAACTTACTCACTCTCTCTCTCTCTCTCTCTCTCTCTCGCTCCCTCTCCCTGGCGCGTAGACTTAACGTCTCGTTTCTCCCCCTCGGCTATTCTCTCCTCTCTCTCTCTCTCTATCTCTCTTACAGTTTTGTAGCTTACGAACGCGTGCGTGTGCTTGCGCGAGACGGTGACTGGCGTATAGGCTCGGATCTGTCGCGAATTCCCACAGCTGTTGGCACAGCTGATGCCGAGAGCTAGAGCCGATATATATGGCTATATTTCTCGGGCGTGTAGCAGCAGCCCCTCCGCGTGATGTCCGTCTCTTGTTCGGAGCCTTGACTTCCCTTCTATATACTCAAGCTCCCAGCGAGAGAGAGAGAGAGAGAGAGAAAAAAACTTTTAATTCGTACGGTTTAGTGTTCCCGTGAGACAATGCACGGTTGCGAGTTCAGCATTGCGATCTCGAGAGCTTGAGAAAGAGTCTCGAGTGAATTGGGGGGTACGTATGTCGTGTGTATGTGTGCGCGCATCGAAGAGGGTCCACTTTCTTTTTTGTGTTTCGATGTGGAATTCAGACGGCTATATGGTAATGTGTAATAGGTCTAATTGTCGTTGGGCCCTTGCTGTGCTGCGACATTTATGCCGAGTGGCCATGCGGCTTAATTTGGATCTAAACGTTTTACGATGGTATCGCGCGATTCAATGAATCGCGTATTACAATATGCATAAAATATCCAGTTTAAAGGCGTGCACATTCGTCGTTATTTTTTGAGCGTTGATGTTGGATATACGTATACAGATTTAACGATATACCGCTATATACAATCGGCTCTTATGGCGGGTTTGTCGAGAGTTACGCAATGCTTATACTTATATAAAACGATGATGATCGATACATAAGATTGCCGTCTCGAGCGCGCTAACTATACACACTTGTTAAGTGCGTTTATAAAAATAATTGCTAAATGTAAGACTCCCACTGTATAGCCTGCAATGAGTCGTTCCCATCGATTAATTATCAAATCGAGTCGAATGGAGATGAGTCAGTCGCTATTATATTCCCCTTCGTCGCCGGAAAAGCTAAAGTGTTACGATTATGTGTGTGTGTGTGTGTGTGTATACCAGCAGTAGTAGCATTTTACACACCATAAGTAAAAGGTAGTTAAAAGTGGGCGACTCCATTTCATTCTTATACCTATGTGTAATGCCGCCAGGCAAGCGCTCGTTAGCGTCTCTAGGCCGTCTAATCGCTTCTAATTGGTGCGAACTTTTATATATACACACACGAGAAAGAGAGAGAGAAAGAGAGAGAGAGAGAGAGAGAGAGAGAGTAAAACCGGGTTAACGCTTTCGAACTTCGAGGCATCAAATCGGTGCGCCCACATTATTATACTAAGCTACTTTTCGGTTGCCGCGGAGCGAAGAGGACGAGGAAGTGTGTTTTAGCGGATTAGCGCGGAGTTTTCCAAGTTTGGATGATGGAGCGAGAGCGTGAGGAAGATAAGGCGATTCGAGCACAGGGGATTTGGAGCTGTTAAATTAGACAATCATGATCCGCGCGATTGGGTCCTAATCTTTCCAGATGGTATATTATGCTAATGCGGGGTAAATCTTTCTCTCCGCGACGGTCCTTTCTCGTTCGTCGATATCGCGATAAATAGTACTGTACATAATTAACGACTAGCAAACATTAACTCGACACAGTTTTAATTGCGCTCATCGCTAAATATTGAGCAGTTCTCGCAAGGCCGCAAAAAAAAAAAACAAAAAAAAACAACGCGTAAAGTTTCGCAGAGAATAAAAAAGAGAGAACATCAAACACATGGTATATACCGTCGGCGTTGAACAATTAGCAAAACTGCAGCGACTTTAGCACGTGCCGCGAGCCGTTTCTGACACAATCAATGGTTCCCTTACATAAACACGTCCTAGAATCAGTCGGTTGCAGTGCAACGCGCACCAGCAGCGCCTTTCGCAATTACCACACGGCTGTAAATTATTCATTATCGTAACTTTATATTTCTTCCTCTCCTTATCATTCAATTCGTCCTTCCATTCTCGACTTATAGCTTTCGTCTCGCTATTATAAACGCTTTGGCCGCACGCTCGGCTGGATTCCAAACTCTCTCATGGCTGGATGCAGCTGCGATGATGTGGTATGTGTTGCAGGCGATATCGACAGTTGGTCTCTCCCGAGAGCGAGCGAGAGAGAGAGACTGAGAGAGAGAGAGATTATATACACGTGTCTCACTTGCGCTGGAGCCTTGACGCGGTCACTACACGTTTTATATATACGGTCAAGAGCGAACGGTCGAGCTCTCCGGATGCGGCGCGTGTGTATTTATATGTGTTGATGCAATCCCGGCATGCTGGTGGTGATTTGTCGGTGAGAGATGCGAAGAAAAAAAAAAATTGAAGAGAGTTCATCTTTTGCTTTCGGCTCGAATACGACGCTTTGTACGAAGCGCGTGCACTTGAACGCTGTAGCTGCGTTTATGAACTCTCGAGTGTCGTCGTCGTCAACAATACTTAATTATCCACGCAGAATGGCTTTCCATTTATTTCGAAAATGAAAATAAACAATCCTTCACTCTTCCTGTTTCGTTTGTACATACAGTCGCGCTTGCCAAGCTGTATATAATCGACCACGCGTATACCGAAAGCAGAAGAAAAAACGTAAAGATCCGATACAGGATTCGCTCATGACTGTGTCTGACTCATTTCTCTCTCTCTCTCTCTCTCTCTCTCTCTCTCTCACTCGGTCTTTTGAACTTCGTCAATGAGAATTGACTGAAATAACACGCGGAGAGCGGAGAGGCAAGGAGGCAACACATGCACACAATACAGACACATCCAGAGAGGAGTCTGGGCGTCGCTCGTCGTCGTCGTCGTCGGCGGCGACCGCCTTTATGAGCTTTCTCCTCGAGGTTATGTGATTCGCATTCGCAAGCGCGAAGGCCTTTTCGCCTCTCTCTCATACTTACGTACACGCACGCACATCATGAGTCTCTTTCTCTCGGTGCGAGCTGAGCCGAGAGAGCCGATGGCAGCGGCACACAGTCAAGGACGAACGGCGAGAGAGGCGCAGGCCTGATCAATAATATAATTCGTCGGGGGACACGCTTGTGTGTATATATATGTGTGTGTGCGCGATGACGACCAGGCGAGCGAGAGAGAGAGAGAGAGAGAGGAGGTAGTGTTCATGTGTGCGGTGTAGGCAGAGAGTCGCGTGCAGCGCGACCGCCCCGATGATTTTGGTGCGTTGGCAGTACCATACGTGCAGTTAAATCTCTCGGAGATTTCGATAAGGCGCAAAGAATTTATGTTCGGTTCTTTTCATTTCTGGATACATTTTCGTCCAGTCTATGCCCCCCTTATCTTTATAGCCTGTGCATTATTGCAACGCGACAATGTGGCTCGGATTATCGAGGATAAATCTGCACGACGATCTTTGTTATACGCAAAGCGGTTCTGTACAGCGCTCGAGTTATTGCGGTTGGACACTGTGTATCGTTTTATATCTTCTTCGGCAGTTCTCTTTGTCACTGCTATTCTTACACCGCGAGTACATGAAATTGGGCGTTGCAACGCTAATTCAATTGTTTTTCCGAGGCACGAGGTGGCTGGGAGGAAGGGAAAAAAAATAGGTTACACTGCGTTATTTTGTCGCTCTCCTGATGGGTCGCGTATTGCGCGCCGCTCATTGCAAGACATAAAAATTACGGGTAATTTAAATTCTCCACTGACGTCAGAGCCGGAATTTAGCATTCTACCGTCATGGCTATAAAATTTTTAGTTGTTATATACCGCGTCCGATAGATATTAAATTATTAATGCGATAATCGTTCATTATAAAACTCTGATATATATAGTTTGCATAAATTAATGTAATCTGCTCATCTGTATACCGCCGAGTATTTAGTAAATATACCTATATATATATAATGAATTGTCATGTGTAATTAAACAAATAAATTAGTTTAATCATCATTATACAAAACTACTATGTATAACGAACGCGTAATTGAAAAAACGAAGAAAAAAAATAGACGCACAACTCACGAAACGTCACGAAGCGTAAAAACGGGGGAGACTGATAAAAAAAAAAGCGTACGTCGCAGTATATAGAAAAATCGACCACCGCCAAGGGTTAAGGAAGCAAGCAGCCGTAGCAGCAGCAGCGCGGGAGCCCACACAGAGTCGCACTCGCGCGCGCGCGCGATAGAGAGAGAGAGAGAGAGGAGAGTTGGCAAGATCGAGCGCGAGGGAAGGAGGGAAAGACGTCGCGCGCGGTGTCAGTGGAGTTCAATCTTAATATAGTGTGACCCCCACTGCACCATCCGCTTGTGCACTCGCTCGCACATACATTCGTTTACACACTCGCGACGCGCAACTGTGTGTGTGTGCGTGTGTGTGTGTTGAACGTGGACCTCGACTATATCCGCTGTCGGCGCTGCTGCTTCTGCCGCCGCTGCTAGGCCGGCGAGTCTCGTGCGCGTGTGCAAACTGCAAGTTGGATAAATGCGAAATATACACGTACCTACATGTGTGTGTGTGTGTGTGTTTGGGTGTGGGTGTGTATTGGGTAGAATATGGACTGCTGCTGCTGTTCCTTTGTCGTTCGGAGGTCGCTTTCTGCTCGCTGACGTTTCGCTCTGGAAATTCGTGTATTACATGTATATGTGTAAGCACAAGTCAGCAGTGCTGCTCTGGCTCTGCAAGCTAGAAGCGAGAAGTGAGCTTTCAATCGTTATAAAAATCTAATTCGACGTAATTCATCGCATAATCAAAATCATCGAGAGCTCCCTCATCTCATAAAACGCTCATCTCTCTGCGTCTGCACACACCGCTTTGTTCTCGAACTTTCTCTCTTCTCGCGTCCCTCCCTTTTGTGCATTATACTTACACGCCGATTCGCGCGTCGCGCGGAATGAAGGAGTCGCTCAGCTCTAACTCTCTCTCTCTCTCTCTCTCTCTCTCTTGCTCGCCGCGAAATTCCGAGTCCGCTCGAAAATAGATCGATGACACTCGTCCGAGCAATCCTCCTCCTCTCTCTCTCTTACACACACATTGACACGCGCACACATAGACTGCACATGCACACGAGTCTTCCTATTGCAGATTACGACGGAGAAGCAGAGAGGCAGGGGGCGAGAGTGAGAGAGACAGAAGAGACGTACGTGGATATGCGTGCATGCTCGCTCACGCGAGTCACTCTGAAATAACCGCGCCGGCAAGCGCAAGGTGCAATGCACGCGCGTTCACTACTCCTTCCCTCTTTCGTCTCTCTCTCTCTCTCTCTCTCTCTTTCTCTCTCTCTCTCTCTTTCTTCGTTCTCGACGCTGCTGCTGCTGCTCCGCGGCTCTTTCTTATACACACCGCCGGTGCTGCTGCTGCTGCAAGCTAAGTCTCTCTCCGCTATGGTCGATGCTCTTTTATGGTAGTCCCCGAGGACTGTTTTATTTACTTCTTTTTTCCGTATATTCACGCACGCGTGTGACTGGCAATGGAAAAATCCCCTGTACGAAACTCTCGTATACACATCGTATATAACAACTTTTCTCTCTCTCTCGCTGTATGACATTTCGCGAGAGTATCGCATGGCAAGTTACAAGGGCAAGTGTATATCACGGGCCTCACCCGCTCATTCGACGAAGCTCACTTTATGTTCGGCGAATGTATAAACGCGCAGATAAAAAAAAGGTCCCACTTCTTCCTTTCACCGGATAGATAGCGATTCCGCGAAGAGGAGTAAGAGAGAAAGATCGAGAGAGAGATCGAGAGAGAGAGAGAGAGAGAGAGGATATCGTAGCTCTCACCCGTGTCGTTTAGAATAGAATTCGAGTATGTGCAAGCGGCGCACTCTCGCGGCTACTTATATATATATACACACACATGGACGAGGCTACTCGGCACGCGCTGCGTACATATATATATATGTACACCGTCAGACTCGTTTTATCTACTACTGCGAAGTTGGCCGAATGACGCAATATTATTTTATATATACGTTTGTGTACTCGGATGCGGCGATTTATTTCGACGGTGCAGTATGTCGCGTTAATGATTTCTGTGTGCCTATACTGTTTCAGCTGTCGATCGTATCCACACAGGCACGCGGAAGTGACCGATGTTGGGATGTTGGGTTTTCTCAATCGATTCGAATTTGTCGGATTACCATTTCGATTCTTTATTTGACAATAATTTGATATTTGTACACATGAAAGCTGAGCACGTCTCGCGGGACATTTAATAATCCTGAACTTCTCTTAAGCACTGCATATCTTCCTTACTGCGTAATCTATAAGCGTCGCACGAAAAAAAAAAAAAAAGAACGGAACCATAAATCGGCTAAAAACAATCCGCTGAACGATCTCGTAGAAACCTCGAGTCATTAGCAAATCATCCGTCCATCGGTGCCACACAGAGGGAGAGAGATAATCCGCTCTAAACCGCACGCAGGAATTCCTCCTTTAAAGTTTCGACAACGGCAGCGGCAGCGGCGACGGCGCAATTTTACACGCCCGCGGCGGCGAGTCAACGTTCCAGAATAGGCGGGCGAAGAGGCACAAAGAGAGAGAGAGAGAGAGAAGAGAGGAGAGAATGCAACGCCAGCGACCGCATAAAGCACACTCGCGCCAGAGCATATATATATGTATGTATAGGTATATAATAGTGATGCCAACACTTCGTATATATAATACTTTATCATAGGCGGCTCATTCGACTTTTCTCGGATGTAGTGTATACGCATGCCCGAGCTCTCGAGCATCTCGTGAAATGGAGACCGCTGACATTCTCGAGATAAGGTTTTTTTTTTGCTGAGAGAGTAACGGGTAGCGCGACAAATTTGCGGGAGTTTTGCATATACATACATACAGTGTGACGAAAAGACTATTGTAGGATCGATTGATGAATGAGCTGCTGTGTGTGTGTGTGTGTATGTGTGTGTTGTACCCTCTTGGCTCTCTATGACTGGGTTGGAATTAAAGATCGTTGATAAAGTGGATGTATATCTGGGTATTTCACGATGGATTTTTCAAGCCGAAAAGTCGCGGAAAACGCAGAGAGCTAAGCTTGAGTTGTAGGTTTTACATGCATTTGCTAAATAAGACCGAGGCATATATAAGTTGCGGACACATACAGCTTCGCAGTCTATAACCGGGGAACGAGCTGCTCTCTCTCTCTCCCTCTCTCTGTCTCACTTGAGAGAACGAAGAAACCTCCAAGTGCGAAGGAGATAAGAGGAAACTCGGCGAAGAGAGAGAGAGAGATAGAGAAGGAACGTGTGCAGGAGAAAGAGGGAAATTGCCGTCGTCGTCGCTGCGGCAGCGGCAGCAGCAGCAGCAGCAGTAGTATAGTAGGAGGGGGGAGTAGAGCCGAGCAGCAACAGCAGCGGCAGCAGCGACTAGCGCTGCCGCCGCCGCCGCCGCCGCCGATGCATTGTGGGGGTGTTGGCCTTCAACTTGACGGCGCAGTTTCACTGACCTGCCTGAGAAACTCGTATACTCCCTCTCTCTCTTTCTCGTTCGGTCGCGCGCTCGAGCCATGTATTATACGTGCGCCGCAGCAGCAGCAGCAGCAGCAGCGAGTGTAAGCGCGGCGCGAGTACGCACGTACTTCGCCGAGAGAGGCGAGCTGCCGTGCGCGCGCGCTTCGCGTGCCTGCTGGCTGATGGTGATTTTTTTGTTTTTGGGGCACTAGGAGCACATTGCGGAGGCCGCGAGCGCTTTTTCGGGGACGTGTAGCGATAACGGCGGCTCTCTGACTTATCGACCGTGTGCCGCAGGCTCGAACGGACTTGCCGAGGACTCGCGAGCGGTTTTCTCGCGATGGCTTTGGATCCGCGGGCTTCTTTTCTCTTGGCGATCGTTCAGTGATGAAGCGTTCGTCGATTCGCATGCAGCTCTCGCGTACGATTAACCGAACTTATACTTTATCAACAAAACTATATTCTACGATTATTGCTGTATACATAGGAAAGAAACGGAGCGTATTGAACACATCAGTCGATCCAACTTTCGGAATCCACTGCAAACGGAGCGCTCGGTATATGTGTCCCTCGCGCTAACGCATGAAAATTTTGGAGATCGGGCTGCACGATCTGGTGCTACGGCAGAGAAAAGCCGTTAGGGATATATAATATCGAGGACCGACTCCGCGGGTCATCGGGGCGGAAAAGTCAGTGAAGTGCGTACGTCCTAATGGCCGTTTCCGAGATTTGTCGATCTTTATCTCTCTCTCTCTCTCTCTCTCTCTCTCCGAGTCCCGGAGTTCGGCTTCCCGCAGTAGCCGTAATCGGTATTGCAAGGTTTGAGCAGCTGACATCTCTCGCTCTCTCGCATATCTGCCCTTTTCGAATTGCCTATCCCGAGTCATTGTTCGCTACGAGAGGGTACTCGGGAGCGTTTTTGCGCTGCTGATGTAGAAGCGACCGTCGACAAATTTTTAACATCGATTAAGAAATTATACAAATTTGTATCGTTTTACAGAGAGGAATGACGAAGGAATCCGAGTCCTCGTTAAGCTTCCACAAATGTAAAATGTCACACACGACATACTTCTCGTCAGCATCAGCAGCATGTGTTTTACTTTTTCTAATCCCAAAAACGATACACGACACGATAACACTCCAAGCTCTAAAGAAAATCGGGTAGAAGCAGCAGCAGCAGCAGCAGAACATTCGGTGGGCGTGTGGCTGCTGCTCTCTTCCTCTCGCGTATATAGCCTCCCCGTAAATTGCCCTCGAGTGGCAGATGGTTCGAGACTCCACTGCCGCCGCCGCCACTGCATGAATGTGTCGGTTTCCACGAAAGTCGCAGGCAGGCAGGCAGTTCTCTTTCTTTGCTCTCTGTCCTTCGCCGATGATAATAATATGCGTAGAACGACGAGCTGAGAGACTCTTGTTACCCCTCTCCTCGGGCTTTTCTGCGTTTGTTAGCCATGCCCCGCGTGTGTTTGCCCCCAGGCCGCAAAATGACCGTCTGATTTAGTGGTCCTTCTTTATTTCTATATACCGACTTTGAAATAGGAGACTGCTGCTGCTGCTGCTGCTCGTCTTTTTTTAAACTATTTTTTTCTTGCTTTTGTCGCAGTTCTTTTTTGGGTTGGCGTATTAAAGTCGAGATTGGGAATCGATTGAATCGGATGAGCGGATGTGGCGTGTGCATCGGTGTGTGTGTGTGTGCTTTGAATTAATGGTGGATGCGTGATCTGGTGGGTTTTTGTCCGAGCTGAAAGGATGGTCGAGGTTTTCGTTCAAAATAATGTTTTTGTTATTATACAGCTAATTAACCTCAACGAATTCCCAGTTGCATATTACGAAAATACATTAAAAATCATTTCGTCGCGTATACCCAAAGAAATCGGAGATTTTTCGTCCCGTCGACCTTTTGCGCACTTCGTTAATGAAATCATAAAACCGCTCTCCTGTAACCATGTGCAGCGCAGCCAGAAATTCCACACTATATTCCCTCGGCTCTCGAGATCGCGAAACACACACACGCACATGCGCACGTACCGAATAAAAGAAATGCCAACAGCTGAGCGGCGCACTCTCTTGAAAATTCGACCAAAGCTTAATACACACACACACACACGCGCACACGTACACAGAGAGACCAGAGACACGTTATAGGCGAAACTGGTTTCGTCCTCGTGCAGCGGCAGCTCCCAGCGTGAATAGTTTTGCGGTCGCGCGAGCACAGGCAAAAAAAGAGCCCTGCACACACGTCGGTCCTGCAGCAGGAGCAGCAGCAGCAGCATGAGCACACAACTACAGCATCGATCGTCATACGAGCATCGGCTTATTTGTCTGTATATATATATACATCGTGACGTAGCGTGGGAATGACGGAGCGCGCGCCCGAGGTTGTGACTCGCGGCTTGCTAAATATATGTATATATATATATATATATATGCAGTGTAGACACACACGGCGGTCTAAACTGAAAAGAGAGGACAAGTTTTGCCCATTCAAACTCGCTCTAAACGAAACGAGAGGGAACCAGCTCCTCTTTTGGCTATTATTTCTTTTTTTTTTTTTTTCACCGCCACCATCGAGCTGCAGTGCAGGTTTTTTTTTATCACGAGGACACTCACTCTGTTTTTGTTTTGTCCTCGTGTGCGAGAGTCGTCTGGCGTTTTCGGTTTCGTAATGCCCTTCTATACCCTCGTATACACTTTTTTTTTCGCATTCGCCTGCTGCCGGGCAGGTGAGCGGTTTTTCGCACGATTCATTTTAAATTTATACGCTTGCTAAATCTCTCTCATCGGGGATTACCATAGACACCGATATTATTATAAATCGACGAGATACTCTTGAAAATTTTAAAAGCGATCGATTCGCGTATACACACAAAGCTCACGGCTGAAGGCTGACAATAGCCGCATACTCGAGCGAAACGCAATCGAGCTAATCGCATTATATCTCGCAGAAAGTCAGGCTGCAGTCGTCCGAAAGAGAAAAGGCGGTGCGAGCGCGGCTCTCTCGTCTGTAACCTCGCGCCTCTGCAAAGTGCCTTGTTAGAGCCGGTCGAGCATTAGCTTTTCCCGTCTCTCTATCTCTCTGCTGCTGCTGCTTCTGCTGCTGGCGGTGTGCGTAGTGTGGGCCAGAAGGGGATTACATAACTCGGTCGCTCTTCGTCAACCGACTATATACGTTTGTACGCTACGTGCAGGCGAACGCGAACAATTGCGCGGAGAGAAAGAGAGAGAGAGAGAGAGAGAGAGAGAGCGCGCGCGAGTCCATTGACTCGTCGCACGCGGGTGGAGGAGGGAGCGCGGAGACGAAGAAGCCGGAAATCTAATCCCCTCTTCTCTCTCTCGATCGGAATGGTTAGAAGAGTGTACATAGTGTGTATGAGAGCGAGTTTATCGGCGCACGAGCATTAATTGATCGTATATAATTCGAATTTCGATGCGAACTGCGGCTCGACTTCTATTATACGCATGGGAGATGAAATTCTAAGTTTTTTTTTAAGGTGCAGGCTTATGCCGATAAGGTCTGCGCCGCTCGCGAAAAAGAATATGAAAAGCGCAGACAACAGCTGCAGCAGTGGTGGCGCATGGAACCGAGAATAACAAGAAGTTTGGCCAATCGAAGCTGATCGTCTCTCGCACGATATTCATCGGCGTTCGAGGAGGAGCTCGCCTTTGTTCATCTGCTGCTGCTGCTGCTGATGTTGGTACTCTTCTTCAGTTACGCGAGAAACCGTAGAAGACTCTCTTTCTCCGGGCGACGAGGAGAGGGTATAGAGTTCGCCGGCCGCGAGAGACAGAGACAGACAGAGAGAGAGGGAGAGAGATAGATTAGCGCGACGAGCGATTGATCTCTCTGGTAGGTTTAAGGAGAAGGTAGAAGGTCGGGGACGAAGGAGACCGCCCTGATCGACGTGCTCTGTGCTATACCCGCGGTCTCCATCTCTCTAGATTAGCTAAAAAGCGGAGCAATTTTCCGATGGGTTTTATGTAGAGTCGAAGCTCATAACAGCCACCTGCTTTCATGCGCCGCAGCTATACAAAAATCGAGGGAGCGAGCGCATGGGTTTTCGCCACGAGGTGCAACGGTGGCGGCGGCGGTTCTCCTGCACCTTTCCCTCTCCCTCTATCTCTCTCTCTCGGCTCACCTTGGCCGCGGCCCTTCAACTGTCTACGACCCACGCCCCCCTGCTATCCTCCACCTCCTCCTCCTCATCCTCGTCTTCTTCCTTTCTCCGCGTGCTGCACATCGGCATGAGGCTGGCGCGCGCGCGCTCGCCCGATGCGAAGCGCGAGCACACGGCCATCCGCCACCGGTCAGCTTCTCCTCCACCACCTCCTCCTCCTCCTCCTCCTCCTACTCCTACTCCTCCTCTTCTGCTTCGTCTTCGGGTTTTGCCGATCGCTATACAGGTATACAACCACGTGTATATACGTGGCTTTGCCTCGTGATTCTTCTATATACGAGTTGTGCGTGTGAGTTGTGGATGTACAGGCGGAGGAAAGAGTTTTTTTTAAGGGGGAAGAGGGAGATGGCTGAGCTGTATATGGCTTTTGTGCGAGATGATTAGGCATTTGCAGGATTGATTCGGTGTATTTTTAATGGAATTATTGGATTGTTGAAACGAAGATTGGCAATTTCATTCATAACACATTATGTATACGAAATGCCGATTTTGATTTTACTTCCAAAAACTGACTTGATGTTGATTGTAGCGTTACGTCGTGGTGAGATGATCACTGCAGCGATTCTATCGTAAGAACAACAAATCAATTCTATAATTATTCTAAATCAAATTTTCGAATCAGGACGTATAACTTTTAGCCGCAACTGTACAGCCAGTGCATCCTCTTCTCCTCGTTCCCTGATATATCCGCGCGTGCCGCTCAGCTCCTTTCTCTCTCTCTCTCTCGTGCTGATCTCTCCGCTCCATGCAGCTCTTGCGTATTACCGCGTTGCACACGCGCTGCGAGAGCGAGAGAGAAAGAGAGAGAGAGAGAGAGAGGAGAGGCGCACGCGCGATCACCTGTTCACAAGCTCCTGTCAATATGCCGTGGATGTCACGCTCGAGATTATTTTATGCTCGCCTGTATGTGTGTGTGAGAGAGAGAGAGAGAGAGAGAGAGAAGATCTTTATCCGCCGCAGCCTGTTTGTGGAAGCTGTCGGGTGCGCGAGAGAACTGATCGCACGAGGCCAACACTGCACACATATAACTGGCTCCTCGTGTGGCTGCTGACAAAAATGATGGAGTCGACGCGTGCGATTTACGGCTCGAGCTTCGCTTTCGACGATGAGGATGTGTGGCTGCGGTGTTGTCGTTTTTGAAAAATGAAAACGTTTGGCTGGGGACGATTAGGGAGACGAGTTGTGCGGTACCTCTTTATTGTATGCAATAAAACGCAATTGGCTCTAATGTCTCAAATGAAAGTTAAGTCTCGTAGTTGCGGTATAATTATAATCTCAACGATTTCAAAGCAAATATTTCTTCTGACCGAGATGACAAATATCAAATCGATACGTCGGCAATTCCCTTCTGCACCAAGAGTCCGGTGTATCTAAAAAGTTGCACATTGCAGCGAACGGAAAATAAAGCGAGAAAAGAGCTTTAGCCGTCGTCGTCGTTCCCGTGAGAACGCAAAAAGACAACAACAAAGCTTTTCTCTCCCTCTTATATCCCCCTTTCCTCGCGCGCGTCTCTTTCGCGAGTAAAGCGGCGCTAGCAGCAGCTGCAGCAGCAGCGACTGCTGCAGTCGCTCTCGCTTTCGCGGCGACTTGGAAACGTAAAACACTGCGGCGGAGTTATAAGCAAGCGAGCGAGAGAGCGAGAGAGAGAGAGAAGTGGCTGCACCGAGGCTAATAATAATCGAAGGCCTGTGCGAGAGAGAGAGAAAGAGAGAGAGAGAGAGTCGGCTGCGCGCAGAGTTCGCGGGTGTCCGAGAGCGAGCTGAACGGGAAAGGGAGTGGGGGTCGGGCAAGTGACCCTTTCCACCTAGGTGGCGCAATTGTCGGTATAATCTCACTCGTTCTCTCTTTCTCACTTGCGGGCGCCTTTTTGCAAAATGCGATTGCGCGAAAGATTTTTTTGCGAAAAGAATGTGGGGAGATTCCGTTCGGTTGTGTTGATTGTACAGGGATGACGATTAGTTGTGACGTTATGCCAACGTGTTGCTAATGAAAATAGCGCTTCAAAGTTATAATTTATTTATTTAAAATGATTACGAGGTGATCGTCATGTGGTTTGGTACTTAGCAATGCTCTCCGATTGGAATGTGGACTACTTTGCATTTTCCTTGAAAATTTTTAGTGCTGATCACAGAAACGTAATTCATTAATACCGCGTAACAATTAATTATAACGATTCACGGCAAAAATAGTTGATTTGAAAAACCGGGAAAATCGCCTTGTAACCGGAACATTTTATCTCGACACTTTAAATGCAAGTATCGCGTAAAATAAAGGCCGAACGAACGCATTCCAAGATCAACAGATCGTCCCCGACAAAACCCGCTCTACCAAGAACACACTGCGCGCACCCTCGCGAGCGCAAAAAACGCCGCCATCGCATCGTCGAATCGGTCGCACGCGATCGCCACGTAGAATTTCCTTAAACACTAAAAATACACAGTAGAAGCTCGGAGCTACGTACGTATACGCAGCAGCAGCAGCAGCAGCAGCAGCAGCAGACGGAGAGTCCGCGCGCAAGAAAGGCTGCAGCTATAGACGCGAACGCGGAGTATTAAAGCCGAGCGAACGGCCCTGAAAGCGAACGACTCGGCAACGTGAACGGCCCTGACATTGTCGCGGTATGTGCACAGGATCACACACACAGACACACACACACGCACACACAGAGAGAGAACTGCTTCAGCAGCGTCAACTCGTCCTTTGTTTTACCTCCCGGCGTCTTTTCGCCTCCTACCCGCTGTTGCACTCACTTTTCGCGCCGCGCTGCGATCGTATATATACGCACGCACCGAGAAGTGTTTGTATCATTGCCGGACGGAGCTTATGGTCAAGGTTATATCGGGCAAAGTATCTTGGCTTATTATACAGGCCGGGAAAAGAGAGATCCGTTAGCGCGATTAAAGAATTGAGCTGCTTCACTCGCTGCTGCTGCTGCTGCTGCTGCGCAATTAGGGTTTTTCAATTTGGGTATATAACCGGGACGATTATATGCCCGGGCCGAGGCGGCTTTCACGATCGGCCGCGCATAAATTATATCGAAAAAGCCATTAAGACTCGCGGCCGTGTGGCCATTGTACACGAATTTCACCGGTTCGATTGAGATACGTCGCACATATATGCAAAGATATCTCGAAACGCGTATAACCACACGAGACTTTCGAAGTATAATATATATACACGATGTTTTTCGGGTGTACGCAGCTGCCGAACAGATGTTCCGCTGCTGTTACGTGGCTGCAGCAGTTCTTCCGCGTAAAGTGGTTGCCTCAGTGGTATAGCTCTGATGCTTTTCACACGGAAAAGCGCCGTCGCCTCGTGTCCCTGGGTGTAAAGGGAACGTGCGAGTTGTATGTATACGGCCGACAATCTGGAGGCGCGATCCGCCGCGTGTCCTTTTGCACAATGTACGTATATATCGCGCGGAGGGCGATTTGTATCGCCACCGCCGCGGCGTGAAATCACGGGAGCTGCAACAATGAGGTGCGCGTACGCTCCTTGCCAGCTCTTGCTCTTGAGCTGCATTATGTGTGCATGCGTGTGTGGCCCTGTGCTCTGCAGCAGTAGCGAATGTATGTAACTACCGGCGGCTTAATGGCTTTTACTCTCGCGACTATACCAACACCCAGGGAACTACGTGCAGTAGAATTGCTAAGGTTCGGGTTCTATAATGGGAAACGAGCTGATACGTAACGTACAAATACTTTCAATTAGTCAAAATTCAATCGTTTTTCTTTTAGACGTAATTGCGTTTCGAATTTTCACGTTCACTGCGCAATTGTCTACTTCTCGTATACGTTCCCCACGAATCGAATCCAGAATTTTCTCCAACGTTCGCACGAGCCGAAATAAAGCATTATGCTCTCGGGGCGGCCGACCGGTGCGTAAAAGGGTCTCTCTCTCCAACCGTCTCTGTCGCTATTGATTCGAAAAACATCTTTCTCTCTCTCTCTTTCTCGAATGGCGCTCGTCCGCCCCCTCCTGTTGCTGCTGCTGCTGCTGTCCTTCTCTCTTGGCACGCGCGCGCGCGAGAGCATTCGATTAACCGCGATTATTAAGGAATCAACGATCTATCCCCTTACATATATACACAGCTCTCGCGGCGGAGTGGCTCCTATGTATAAAATTCTCCCAGACCAGCTCTACACGGCCCGAACTGCTCTTCTCTTCTTCTCCGCAGCGGCGGCGGCAACAGCAACAGCATCCCTCTCCGTGGAATGGAAAAAAAGACGCATAGAGAGAGAGCGAGAGAGAGAGAGAAGGTAGAAACTCGTTTCTGTGTATAAGAGAGGAGTCGGCTCAGCCGAAGGAGAGAGTGAAACGAACGAAAGGGAGCAGCGAGCTGCAGAGAAGAAAGAGAGAGAGAGACGAGCTGTGCGCGCGCGCGCGAGTGGTTCACCTGCATTGCTAGCATTGCGCGCTTCTTCTCAAGGCCAGAGAGTCTGCGCGTGTTCCAGGCTGGCTGAGATCGCGCTCTCATCGCCTCTCTCTCTCTTACCTCTTTCTTTATCGCGTGGACCGAGAGCAGCTCTCGTTTTTTATCCCGATCGCCCGGTGCTGCTTTTTTTCCTTTAATCGCTCGGTTCTTGACCACCGCTCGCGCGCGCCGCTGTGTGCAGGAGTAGTTGCCGAGTCACGTGCGGACAACATGCAGCTGATGATACGAGCGAATCGCGAAAATCGTCGTAATGCCTTTGCAGCGGACGCGCGAAACTTTTGAAATTCTCTGCCTCTTGTCTTCTTTTCTTATATGGCGGCGAAATGAATAAGGGGAGGGGGGTGAGGATCACGTGAGCAGCAGCCGGGGATTTCCACGTGTTTCAAAAGCCACGTGCACCGGTTATAATACTCTCGTCCATTTATACATTTTCGCTTCATTCGCCAGATGAACAATGGAGTATTTCGGGTTAGATTCAGGATATAATTAGTTTAAGCAGCGAGGGTCGAATGTTCGCTTACAGTTGACATCGTTTAATGAATGCTCATGAGTTTTGTGTATATTTGGTGTATATTAATATATTTTTCTATGTGTTCAAGTTGGTCATACATAATACTTACCGAAAGCCATTTGTTCCCCCAAATTTGATTTTCCTCCCAAATCACATTTCCGTGCGACTCATCGACAATTACTAACGAGATCTCTCCCACTTTTCTTTTCTGTCAACAGGTTGCAAGATAAAGGCCCTGCGCGCCAAGACCAACACCTACATCAAGACCCCGGTACGGGGCGAGGAGCCAGTGTTCGTAGTGACGGGTCGCAAGGAGGACGTGGCCCGCGCCAAGCGCGAGATCCTCTCCGCCGCGGAGCACTTCTCCCAGATCCGCGCCTCCCGCAAGTCCTCGCTGGGCGCCCTCCTCGGCGCGCCACCCGGTCCCCCGGCCTCCGTACCGGGCCACATCACCATCCAGGTCCGCGTCCCCTATCGCGTCGTCGGCCTCGTCGTCGGACCCAAGGGCGCCACCATCAAGCGCATCCAGCACCAGACCCACACCTACATCGTGACGCCGAGCCGCGACAAGGAGCCCGTCTTCGAGGTGACCGGCCTCCCCGAGAGCGTAGCCGCCGCGAGAAGCGAGATCCAGGCCCACATCACCCAGAGGACCGGCGTACTGCCCCTCTGCATGCACGAGGAGAAGGACCTGCTCGAGGCCCTCTGCCGGGGCGGGCTCGGCTCGATCCTCGGCTGCCTCGACCCGCCGGGCGCCAAGGGCAGCAACGGCTCCAGCGGAGCCTTCTCCTCCAGCGGCAGCTGCAGCAGCTCGAGCTCGAGCTCCGGGGCGCCGGGACTGAACGACCTCGTGGCCATCTGGGGGGCGGGACTCGAGCGGGACGAGGGTCTCGGCGAGTCGCCCTCCTTCGAGTCGCAGACCGCCTCGGCGAGCTCGATCTGGTCGTTCCCGGGGGTGGCGCTGCCCTCCCGGCCATCGCCGCCCGCGTCGGCCTCGCCGGCCTCGCCGACCGACTCCCTCCTCGGGACCGGGAGCGGCAACGGTAGCACGGGAGTCAGGGAGTGCGTCGTGTGCGGCGACAAGGACGTCACCACCGCTCTGGTGCCCTGTGGACACAAGCACTTCTGCTTGGAGTGCGGGCATCGCATCTGCATGAGCTCCGAGCCCATGTGTCCGGTGTGCTCGAAGCCGGTCCTCCAGGCTCTGCGCATCATCATTTAAGACGCAGGCCAGGGCCGGCTTAGACCGAGATACGTCACGCTCCAAGCGAGAACCACACGTGACGGTACGCAACGCTGAGTTCTTTTTCACGACTGATATGATACGTTCGTTCGTTCGAGTCAAGGTGCAGGGGACACCGATCGCGGATGTATCGTACATGATATAACACACACACACACACACACACATCCACACACACATCCACACACACACACACACA
>UELU01121585.1:0-18428 GCA_900490025.1 Megastigmus dorsalis | reverse complement strand
ATAGGGGGTGATGTGCTCATCCCTTCTAACTCTGTAGTCTAACACAACACAACACAGCGCAGTAATCAAGATGGGGTAAAACTAGAGCTTCAACCAGCCTTCTGCGTAAGACCTCGGTGGTACATGCCCTTATAAACCGCAGGCTATGAAGGGCTTTATTGACGTTTTTCGTGACACAATCGACCTGCGGTTTCCACGTTAATTTACTATCTAATGTAACACCGAGGCACACGACGGTGTCGGAAAAAGGCACAAGCGCTCCACCCCCTATATCAAGAGAGAGAGAGAGAGAGCTTATGATTGGAAAGTGTATTTATTTGTAGGAAAGACGCTGTCGATTCGCGCTCCGTATTAGATGGGCATTCGATTGTTTTCCTATCCCCATTGTGTGTCGCCCGTGTATTGTGTTGAGTATATAAGCCCTCAAGGGCTCCTCTATACTGGAAGCTTTACTGCTACAAACTGTTTTCTGTTGCTGTTCCGCCCTTCATTCAGCAATGGCGTTTCCGAGTAATTGTTCATTTATTATACCGCGTCTTGAATGATCAATGCCGTTCATTACGCAGACTAATTACACACCATTTTACCCAAATATCACGATTGCATTTAAATTTTTAATTTTATCAATTAATAACACTATGTTGACATAATTAATTATCTTATAGCTCCAGCTTATACCGTAGACTCAAAGAGAAATGAGTTGTCAAGAGGTTCGAGCAAGGAATTAAAGTCTTAAAGCCACTTAATTGGCATTCCTATAAGGAAAAGCTTTTTCTTCCAAGGCTATTGTTTCTCCATCTTAAATCCCTTGTAAGGCTGTAGGCCGGCCGGCTTGATTAGAAATACACTCGGTGCCGGCTTCGAACTCACACCCCTACGCTGGGAACAGCGCCACTTTACTCGAGGTGAAGAAAACCAGGAGGAAATCTATGTTAAGTACCCGGGGCGCTCTTGTGGTTGAAAAATCGAATTTAAATGTTGCTGCGAGCTCTCTGGCGCTTTTAATTACGCGGCGAGACCCTCAAGATGCTGCACTTTAGCTCTGTTAGCGCAGTCGTTGAATCAACTGTTTCTTAGCCTGTGCAAATTAAATTCTACGACGGGGAATCAAATGTTTTACATTCAATTAACAATAACTTTTTGACTTATAACATTTATCGTACAAGAATAATACATCAAGGTGAATCTGGAACTCAAAAACTGTAGATTTTCATTGCGGATAATAAAAATCACTATACAGCACGGCGGCACGCGAGCAAAGCGCTATATACCATTCCTTTTTTATTCGTCCCGAAAACCTAAAAGCCATTCGAGCTCGAAAGGCAATAAACTCATACGTGCCGAGGTAGTAGAGTTGGCGGCCGGCCGCTCGCGCTCAGGATTAATAGTGCGGCGAAAGGTCATAGAATCTATTCCCTGCGCAGCGTTATATGTGCACTGCGAATCCTGAAAGAAAAAAAAAAGGAAAAAGAAAAGAAACGGACGATCGGGTCGAGCCCGAGGTGAGTAGGAGAAAAGTAGTGGCACTGCAGACGAGAGTATAGCATCCACTTAGTCTCACTCGGCTGTCTGGGGGTATAACAGATCCGTAAATCGCTGGTGGTAATCAGGAAATTTCCTGGGAACACGAGAGAGAGAGAGAGAGAACCGCCCTAATGCTGTTGAGCCGAGCGAGATTTTCCCGAGGCCTCGTAAATCTTGTTGGCAATACATTCGGCGCTGTGAGACGAGAGAGACTCTCTCTACTCTCTCTCTCTCTCTCTCTCCCTGCGCGCACCGAGCTTCTGGAGCTTGATATCTCCGACACAAACACACCGAGTGGCAAATCATCGCTAATTGTCTTTTACGCTCGCGACGCTTCTCTCCTTTTATTTTGTCTGTAGACTCTCTCGCTGAGAGATAGAGAGAGATGGAGAGTTCTCTGAAATATTAAGTTTTAAAGACGGAGCCTCCACTGATTATGCGCTCCTATCTCTTGTTTGTCGAGGACAGTACGATGCTGCTACTGCTGCTGATTTCGAGATAAGTATAAATTGTGTATATTGCTGGGCATTTTACGCGCGAAAATAAGCTGGTGATTCGTTACTACTGGCTGCTAAGTCCTTGAACTGATTATGAAACCTTAAATTTATCGCTTACTTGGACTCTTCTTAATGATAAAAACTATTAATTTCAAATAATGCTGTATGATTAATGTTTCATCAGATTTTCGTACTCAAAATAAGATCCGGTGTAACCATAAAAAAATATTACCACATTGTTTCTAATATATATTTTAATCTGCATCACTATAATATTACTATTAGTTTTTTTTTTAAATTTCGATAAAATTATTTGATTATTTGACTAAAATGAGTGATGGGTTAGTGTTAGCACAGCATAATATGAAGCGCCGGATGCAATAAGGGGATATGCGCTTAAAAACGCTGAAAATTATTGTCCACGGAACGAATTTTGAAAATTGTTCAAATTTGAATTTTAACGATTCATACTTGTAGAGAATTTTATTCCGAATCTTTTTTGCATTGGACACAAATTTGTAGGATTTTTTGTTTTTTTACTTATTTAAGAAAAACGGAATTTTTTGCTTAAAAGAAATTTATTATATTTTTTACTTCAATTCGCTAGCTTTTCGCCGAAAATTAATATTTTTCCTTGATGTTTATACACTATATCGTATACGTATATGGGATTTTTGAAAATTTTGGAGCATACGTTCAAACAAAAAAATTGTGTGAGGAAGTTTCACATTATGAAAACTTGGAGCGACAAAAATCTTCCTTTAGGATCAGGGAAGTTTTTGGTGAAAGTTTTAGACCTTTAGATATTATGGGGAAAAATGAGAGCGACTTGAAGTTTGCGAAGAGCTCTCGACTCGGATCGCGCATGCAGCGTGGCCTCGAGTCTGGCTTCCTGAGCTACTCCGACACTTACTACAAAACTTATTTTTTGTAATTACTGCTAACGTAAAGACTCCAATAAACATACTATTTATGAAAAAGATAATTTATTGACATAATTATTTACAAAATTTGTATAATATATTCGGAATAAAAATTACATACAGCATCGTAACGTATAAAGTATTATTATAATTTATTATTTCTTTTTGGGCAAATTTGTATCTTTTTTATTTTTTAATTGTTTTTTTACATTTTCTTTTTTAATATCTTTTGATTTTTCTTGTTTAATCTTTTCACTTTTAATAATAGATGTTTCTACGAAATTTTCGTAAAAATTTTGTCCAGCGGAAGTACAATATTGCCGCAAATTATTAATATTATCATTGCATTTCTCTTTGGTTATTCCCACGTCTCTTGTAGGTGACGCTTTATTTAAAATTTTTAAGCTGGAATTATGATGATTAGTCAAATGCTTATAAAAGGAGCTCCTATGATACTAAACAAACACAATGGGACCTGCGTTTTCATTATGAAATTGGAGTCAATACAATGGAAAATTTCTAGTCGCTCTCATTTTTTCCCCATAATATCTAAAGGTCTGAAACTTTCACCAAAACCTTCCCTGATCCTAAATGAAGATTTTTGTCGCTGCAAGTTTTAATAATGTGAAACTTCCTCACACTTTTTCGTTTGAACATATGCTCCCAAATTTTCGGAAAAAATATTTTCAAAAATCCCATGTACGAAAAAGATCATATCCGACGTATTTTGACTTATTCTTTCGAATGGTCAGACTTATTTTTTGTTAAAACACTCTTGAAAAAAAATATGGCGTGTTTTCCACGAAAAAAAAGGGAAAAAATTTAGAAATTTTCAACTATTATATAAAAAATTTAGAAATTTTAAAAATATTTTAGAATCATGAAAAAACTTTCCCGTAATATTTGAACATCGATTGCACTTTTTTGCAGTATTTTGAACTATTGTCATTGCTTTTCTTTATAAAAAAAATTCATAATGTTGAAAATTTCCAAATTTTTTAACTTTTTTTCTTGAAAAACACGACAAATTTTTTTGCACGAATATTTTAACCAAAAATTAGTATCATCATTCGAAAGAACAGCTCAAAATACGTCGTATATGATTTTTTTCAATTTTTTTCAAATTTTTTTTTAGTTGAAAAGAAGCCTAGAAAAAGTTGTTGAAAATTCGGGGTCTTGGTCGTTAATGGGTTAAATGAACGCATAATAAAAATTTTAGAAAGGTTTTAAGAAAGGGGATTTTCAGGTATACTTCTATAATAATAGCAGTGCATTATTTAATAATTTTCTTATATCTTATTTATACCAACATGCAAATAACTATATAGTCGCAAATGAGTTTGAAAAATGGGCGGGTCAAGTGGTTTGCAAGTAAAATCACGATTGTAAAAGAAAATAATGCCTCGAATTACTTTTCAATGCTGTAATATTGGAACATCCGCGGGAGCATAAAAAATAAATAAGATCCTCTGCTGCCTTAATGCAACTTCTGTCGATGCGCCGGAGTAGACAATTTGAGTGCAATCGCGGCGAATCGTATAAGTGTATTAAACAACCAATTTGTATTTATGATGGTCCCGAGACTAGCTTGAAAACATTCGCGATGGCCCAGAATTGAATTTTCATAGCTTCATTTGAAATTTTGAGAAAAACACGTTGTTGTCGAATCCGAATTATATACAAGTTCAAATATCCATACGAACGATATCAATAAAGTCACTGCTGCCGCATTTGTAACTTTTACGTATACATCATCCGTCCTTTAAAAGCGCGACATTGAGGATAATAAATGAAGAGCGTCGGGCAATCGTATTACTCACAATCAAACCCGTGAACAAATATCAATCTTAATTATCCTCTACTAAATTTATTAAATAAGAAAACGCTCTTCCCATATATACCTATAGAACCGACAATCAAGCGCACCCGCGAAATCGCAAATGCATCTTATGCAAATATGCACACCCCTCATTAACGCTTTAAATCCCAATAACCCTAGGCACAATCGTCATCGAACAATTAGCGTTCCAGGTCTGCAGCCTGTCCTATTCATAAGCTGCATCTTTTGCAAAACTCCAATACATATAGGTATAGCTTAACAAGCGCGACCTTAACGCTAATGCGCAGTCCCGCGCCGCACTGCCAAATTGACGCGTATAATTAAGCAGCATCAATGAGTGTATAGCGGCGGTGGTACAGCTGCAGCAGCGGCACATTAGCCCCGTTACGTTATATGCTCGATTCGCTCGCTGATTGCGGCTAATCGAATTTAATTGCGCGTGCGACCGAGTTAGCTCTCCCTCTCTCTCTCGCAAATATGGCCCACCCCACGCGAACCGATTGATTGGCCTTACTCTCTCTCTCTCTCTCTCTCTCTCTCTCTCTATACCACGTGTTATACGAGAGAGTTACGACTGCTGCTAGCCGCGCCGGCTGTTGTGTATACGCGTGTGTGTTTAGCGGTTTATATTTGCGAGAGGGACGGCGCCGCCGACGTTTCTTTGGCCGCGCGGGTAGGTATCGCGACGATGATTTATGTGCGCGACTATACGCCAGCGTCGCCCGAGATTAGCTCGAGATTATTGCGCTGATAGTTGTCTCGGCTGTACTGCGCTTTATTTTGATTGATAGAGTGCGAAGGGCCTTTGAGGGATGAAGGTCGTGAGGGCGTGTATGCAGGTTTTTTTTTTTTGTTAGATCCGGTCAAGTGGAAAAAAAAGATGATTATAACCTGGCAGAAGATATTATGTTTTTATATTAGTAGGTTGGATTGTTAACAATGTGTCATTTTTGCACGATTTCCGTTTTTATTCGCTACCACTCATACTTAAAGCGATATCTATTTCTGCCTGTTGTAAAGCGCCGACCGGCATTCTTAGATTACAATATGACGTACTTGCTTCTGAAAGAAATATTCTATATAGCCGTATCATTTAGTTGCAGTTCGAGATATTTCCCGGTGAATGAATAATACAAAAACTACAGTTGTTTACTCCTCGAGCTTCGATCAGGGCAACTCCTAGACCTTTCGATCAACAGCTTCGAAAATAAAATTTCACCCGCTACGATAAATCCATTTTATTCGTTATTCCATTTCACTCAGAATATTAAACCAATCATGACGTTTTCACCAATCTTATCTAAAACTCTATACACGCAAGTAAAAATAGCGCTTCACAGCAAACAAACCAAATTGCCCCTGACTAATTGTCGCACACGCTAAACAGCAACCCGCGACATTTACAAAAAAGTCTCGCCCCGCGCACAGCAGCTGTCATCGAAACGCAATTACGCGGCACTTAACCGACACGTGAGCTAAAAGTCGACTTTGCGCCGCGCGCGACTTCTCGGAACGCGTGGAACTAATAATAAGTTGTGGTACGGTAGCATTTATGTATATATATATATATATATATATATAGACGAGGAGAGGTCCCCCGAGGCGGCTCAGTAGTAAAAGCTCGCGTAATGTCAGCCGGCCATGCGATATATTCCGTCCCCTATATGTACACATACGGCGACGAATCGTCATATATACAAAATGCGCGTCCTGCACGTAGAGTTTCTATTTACCCTGCAGCGACGCTTTTCCACTCGAAACAAGTTGAACGCGCCGGACGCCGGACGGCAATTTGTGCGCGCCTATATATATACGGTCAAAGCTCGAGTGTCCAACCCTCTCGGACGCTTTATCTGATAATAACAAAAGTCGAAAATCTCTGCTGTCTGTATGTGCGTGTGTCTGTGTGAGAGAGAGAAAAGCAATAGCTTTTTCGTGTACACGTGGAAGAGGCAGGTTTATTACTTCGGCTCTCGCGCGGTGATTACACTTACGATGTTTTATTTACGAGGGTCTCGTCGTACCGAGCGAGACTATAGCGTTAATGCATTTTACAGTGCCGAGGCGCGTCTCTGCAACGATATATAGATTCCGCGGACTAGGTCTTGTCCCGACTTATACAACAATTCGAGGAGGTCACTTTTGTAAAGGGGATTTTGAATTTTTGACGGCAAGTATTGTCGATACGGTTTTCGGAATATGAGGTCGGAAAGCGAGCCGCGTTTTTGTGCGCTCGAGTGGGTTGAAAAAGTTATTGGCCTGTGAAACGATATGTTTGTAAAATTGACTTAATCTGTGCTTTTTTACACAATTGAATGAAATACGATGTACCTGATTCGCTCACATAAAATATACTCTTGAATATATGCGCATGAAAATTAATAATATACGTTATTTTTTGAAAAATACAGCGGATAAGTTATTCAGGCGTAAACTGATAAAAAGGGCAGAATTCATTTTGTTGATGAAACGCGATTGTTCGCCCGATGAATATTATAATCTGAAAGATACTTTTTTTAAATCGGGGCTTATACAATATTCAGTTATTCCATTATAATAAAACGGCGTTGTTTGTTAACTTTCGGCGAGCACAATATAAGGTACCGGCGCGCGCAACGTAAGAACTCTGTTTACTCAAGATACAACTAAGCGGGATCTCCCTTCTCTCCTCTGCGCACGCATCGATTTCTCCCCGCATCGATTTCTCCCCGCATCGAAAGCCCAAAAAATTAATTCAATTTAAAATGTAGATTGCCCCCTTAATGCACGCATCCCACTCTCTCTATATACACACTCGCTGGCCGCACGCGATCGCTAAACAGTATAAGAAATATACTTGTTTACTAAGAAAGGCTTGCGGCTGGGGCACCGCTTTAAAAATCTCATTAGCATATTTATACGGCTCCGTGAGGGGAAAGGGGCACAACAAGGAGAGACAGAGAGAGCTCGCACAAAGGCTGCAGTCGCGCAATCAATGCTGGCTGGGATGGAATATATGAGACTGTTTTTATAAATTCTGCATCTCCTACTTGTACTCTTAGATTGGAGAAGAATTTTACCACGGTTCGGAGCTCGTGCGGCTTCTGGAAAAATGATTCTCGCGACTTCCGGGCGGAAAAACCGAAATCATACTCGCTATGCATATAGCAAAAGTTTGCCCGCGCCGCCGATTCTCAATTCATTCAAGAAGAAAGGTCGCCGTTCGACTTGTGTATATATATATAGAGAGAGAGAGAGAGAGATGGATTGAGTTATACATTCACCTATCGCTCGTCGCGATAATTCAGCGATTTTCGCAAAAAGTTTGCTAGAGAGAAGTACACACACACATACACGCGCAGACACACAGCTCGCGATTGAATTTTGCTGATCCCGAGTTGGAGATGGAATAATTGTCGAGTGACGCAGAGCCACGAGAATACGTAACGAACGCTATATACGCCCCTCGATTGTGAGTGTATGTGTGTGTGTGTAAGGCGGATCAAAAAGAGAGAGGGGAAGAGAGAGAGAGAGTGAGAGAGGAAGCGAGTGAGAGGAAAACGCGGAAGGGGCTGAGAGTTCTGTTCGTGGAGAGTTGGAGTGATTGAGTAAATCAAGGGGGCACTTAGCATGCCAGAAATTCCCGAGCTCTCTCTCTCCCTCTCTTTCTCTCCTCCTCCTCATTCTCCTCATTCTCCTCCTCTTCAACTTCCATCAGCTCGGCGAGCGAGCGTAGGAACCCCGCGACAAGGAGCTTCTCATACACAGAAAGAGAGGCGGAGTCGTCGAAGCGCAGCCACAGAGGAGCTTCACACTGGCGGCGGCGGCGTATTATGCATTACAAGATACGCCGCGTATTCGCGCAGAAAAATAAATAAACATTTACGCGTTTCAGAGGACAGAGCACTAAATTTCGCCCGTTACGAGAAAAACTTTGAAAATACATATTGCGGTAAACTCAAAGGGACCGTACTTCTGACCTTCTTTCTCGCCGTTCTCTCTTTCGTATATCGCAAGTTGGTGCGGCGGTCCCCCTGCACGCGCAGAAATGAAAATTGCGAAATTTCGCTCGCGTGCGAGCCGAGTATATTACTTTACCAGCCCGCTCGCTCCTTTCTGAGGCATTTCGAAAATTTCAACGGCTAAAGTGCGACCGCGAGCGGAGGGAAAGAATTTTTTCAACCCTTCCAAGCGCTTCGTGTCCACTGTGTTAGCGCCGAAGAATAAACCGCAATTTTAGAGCAGCTTCGCGAATTTCCAATGTGTCGGGGATATAAAAATAGAAACTTAAGTTTTGTCAGTAAGTTGTATGAATTCTCATTAAATTTTAATTGGACGTCCAGCTAAATTATATTCTGTCGATAATGAAAAAAGAAAATACACGATTACGCGCAATATGTTGATAAATCTAACCAAGGACAACCGCATTTCAAGTCTTAATTAACGCGACAATAAAAAAAAAAGTTAAATCGCAAAATTCATCGCTCGCTCTCTGTGCCTTCGAGACACAGCAGTGTGAAGTCCCCCACAGGAGGAGAGCAGCTCGAGTTAAAGCCGTCGCGGGAGGTAACTGCACGACGAGAAAGAGAGAGAGAGAATGAGGGAGGCTTTGAGCTGCTCTCGCGGGCGGTAACTCGACGCAGCCTCGACTCCTTCAGAATAGCTCAGCGAATCCACTCTGAAGGACGCGACCGCGTCTCTTTCTCTACCCCACACACACACACACACGGGCGCGCGCACACACTCGTCTCTACCAGTGGATCCGCGCATTAGTCTCGGTTACTGAATCTCCGCTTCGGCCTTTCTCTCTCTCTAGCAGAGGTATAATGCTTTATGACTTGGCGTGTTTTCCGACGACCGGACTAAGAGAGAGAGAGAGAGAGAGAGTTTTGTCCGTCCGAGGAGGTGCGAATAAGCGCTCCGGACTATTCTATTGTGCGGAAAGCGGAGGGATTTAGAGAGAGAGATAGAGACCGCGAGATTGGAATCTCTCTCGCTCTCTGCTATTGCAAAATTGCGGATTAGAGAATTTCGCTATTGTCGTTTGATGATTTTTCGATGGATATATATGTATGTATGTATAATGTATCTGTCGTTAATGAAGTTCGAGCTCTGAAGTAATAATTTACGAGGCGCATTATGCGAGAGAAAAATGTGGAACGAGCACAGAAATGTATGACAGCTCGGCGATTTGTTAATCGTCAAAACATCGGACGATATTAATTAACGTAGCTTATTTGCAGTTTATTGAGTTCGTATCAGGTTATTCGGCGTATATATAAACAGTCGAATCCTTTATTATGCAATGCATGCGCTGAAATGTTTTTATCCTTGTACCGAATATGCAGAAATTTATTTTTGGGTCAATTATATCATTCCTCGTTACATCTGTTAATCAATGTCATATTGAATCATTCGGCAGCCAAAAATATAGCGCATCATATACAATTGAAATCAACTCAATATATCCGCGAGAATTCATTATTTATACGTATTATAAACGCTGCTTGTGATTATAAGACCTGAGTTTCAAAAATGTATTTAAAACAAATATACGATAATTAAAATAAGATATGATAAATAAAATAAGATATACAAAACAATCCGTATATATAATCGCGGAATAACAACGTACGACTGGCAAAACTCTAAATGTATCTCAATCAAGTTCGTATATAAGTCAGGAACAGTCATCCAACAGTCTACAAGCCAGAGAGAAAAGGTTGTTTGGCGAGCACCAACCCGTGATATCTCAACGTCCTAACAGACGCTCGTATACACATTCAGCCACGACGAAACTCACCTACCACCCTCTCGATTACAGTGTAGAATGCCGCGATACAACGAAAAAAAAAAAACAAAGAATCCGATTAGCAAAAGTTGCATAAAGATCAGATCGATCTTTTAACTATCGCGAATAGAACGGATTTCCCGTCTCCCCTTTCGTTACTTGGATCAGGCACTCGCATTATAGAGTCCCGACATCGCTAACTTCCGGCATATCGCATTAATTGCCAGGAATTTCGCGTCCGGTCTGTCGGGCTCGCGCGCGCGCGAACAAAGAAGCGGCCGAGCGAACGCAGAATATTCAAGCCTGGTCAAAATCGAGATTCAGAGAGAGAGAGAGACAGAAAAAAAGAGAGAGAGAAAGCGAGAGAGATAAGAGCAATGCACGCGCGGTGGCATGGAAGAGAGCCAGAAGTGAGAGAGAGAGAGAGAGAGAGAGAAAAGAGCTGCGATAGGCGAGGCTCCAAAAGCGTTGCTTTCTCACACACACACACACACACACATTATACACACACAGCTATCGACTGGCCTCTGCGCCGCTTGCTCTTGCCGCCCATTGTTCGCCATTATCTTCCTCTCACTGAAAATCGCACACGCGAGACGGATATTTTGCGACTACGCAGACATGTCCCCTATATAGCTTCCAGCTCTTAAAGACAACCCCCTCCTTATGACTTTTGCCAAATTCGCGCTTTCCATGCACCGTCGTCGTCTCTGACAATTCCCTTTATCCTCTCTACTCTTCCTTTTTTTTTCTTTCGCAGAAAGAGAGAGAGAGAAAGAGAACTTTCTGGCCGCGCTGCAAATACAATGATTCTTTGATCGAATATTCGCCAGTACGATTAATGGGGGGAGGCAGAATGCAGCCGCGCGCGACGATTATTATCATGATTTATTTAATGGCCTATTTAATATGTATGTTAATAATACCACGATAGTGCGCTGCACTCTTTTATTCTTTTTTGTAGATTTAGATAAGTACAGGTAGAATAGAATGAGATGATCAGCGGGTGGAAATCAATTTTTGTGCATTGTGATCTAATAATAGAAACTTTTCAATTGCAAATTTGTTTTGAGAAAAACGACACAAAATGCCTGAATGTCGCCAATGCTCATTTTTGTTAGAATCTCGGTTCTCTTAGAAGCAAGCCTTGTATACACCCGACAATATTTCTTAGTCTATTTCACATTTCTCACGCTAGATGGAAACCTATTTTTGCTTCCACAAACACTTTTACATATTTCGTTTATATGTAGAGGCATCTAATCGGCATAACCTCTTACATCCAATATAGGGTTGCCTGTCATCTTACCTGATGGACTCATTAGTAATCCAAGGCGAAAAGCAGTATTCAAAAAATTTTCTCGTTTTCAATATTATTTCAACATTATGCATATTCTACCTTATTCTCCTTCTTTTCGATTTTACTAAGTTTAATTTTCTTACATTTATTATACGTGGTGGTCGTTAAGTGACTGTAATTAAACAGTAAAACAACACAGAAATTAATGAATTAAATCCTTTGCTTTGTGTGATCAATCGATTTGTTCTTTTTTTAGATACTAACTTATCGAATACATAAAAAAAAATTTAATAAAAACCTCGTTTTATATACACTTCTATGTATTAAATAACCGCTGGTGATTACTTCTTATACTTTTCGTACTTACACCTTTATTATAAAACTAAAGTCGTTTTCGGCACAAGTCGCTTCGCTTGGGCGACCAATTAAACCCGTGCCAGAAACTCCTACTTTGCGCACTTGCATAAAATATCACTATATCAAAATTTCTTTAGTAATTTTCAAGTTACAAAGATTAATTATATATACAATTTTCATCTAAAAAAAGAACTATATAAAATATATTCTTATACAGCATGGCGCTGAGACGGACCGAGAGGATTGCGATTTCAACGTATTAAGTGTGGCAGCAAAAGTAGAGGACGGGCCACTATTCAAACAGCTTCTAGACCACGGCGCCAACGTGGATTTTGAGAACGAAGATGGCACAGCTCCCTTAAATCTTATTGCATGGCTTACCGACTCAGCACTTATCTGGTCGGTTATCAATCGCACCGCAAACATCAACAGGCGCGATGCTTCCGGTTATGCTCTCTTACATCACGCTGCAAGAGAGGGAAACGCAAGGCTAGCGTGTATGTTACTGCGATTCGGAAGTGCTGATATTTCTATTGCAGTAACCAAATGTTTTATTCCAAACAGAAGGAACATCTACGCTTGCGATCGGATTGGTGAAGAACCGTTACTATCCGCTATTGAGAAAAGTGATCTTAAAATCATTAGGCTTTTATCTTGCTACGGTGCTGATTTCACAGCAAAGGATGAATTAGGTGAGACTGCATTGCATTATGCAGTGCGTAATACGCGTGCAGAAGTTGTCAGATTTCTTCTTCTTGATAAAGGTTTTCATGTTAATATTAGAGACAATTTTAGCATAACACCTTTACACTCTGTAATGAAGAATTACGAAAGCTCACAAGCCAGCTACGACTTTGTCGTAGACCTATTGGAAAACGGGGCAAACTAAATAAAGTTTTTCATAGAATATATAATTTTCTTTGAATTCATTAAAAACTCACACCCTTGGCCTTAACTGATTAGAAAGTGGGACAGTAACGGTAACAGCAAAAGAGTGCGTTAAAAAGAAAGCTAACAGGACAGTTGTTCTTTAAATGCAATGAGTGAAGGACAGACTTTGCAACAAGCTGCTTACAAGCTTGACATCCCAAAAAGTACACTTCATAATATCGAAGAATCTAGTGCCTCTTGAGTCTAGTAAAGGACCTAAAACTGTTTTGAGTGCAGACGAAGAAACAGATATAGTGCAGTGAATTATGTTTTGTGCGGAAAAAGGTTTTCCTGTCATCAAAACACGACTGCTAGATTGTGTTCAGAATTATGTTGGTGATAAGACTACTCCTTTTAAAAACAACCGTCCTGGTCAGCATTGGTACAATGCATTTATGCAGAGGCATCCAAATTTGAGTAAAAGGATCGCTCAAAAGCTTACCAGCGCCAGAGCTTCTGTTACCAAAGAAGATACGTTGATATGGAAAATATTTTATATGATAATAGTAATCATGAAATCACTAATAGTTCAACAGTTGAAAGTTTTAATGATTCGACAATTGCAGATTTATCCAATTCGGAGCGAGGTTCTGAATGTTTCAATATTTCAAGTAAAAGTTTGTAAATATAATTAATTCATTTATAATGCACACTAATTTTTTATTGATTCATTTATTCATTTATTTATAGATGAAATTCTCGACTTGTCTATGAGTGCTAATACAATCAATTTTTTAAACAGTTTGAGTAAAAATGAATTAAACTGTAATTCTATAAAGGCTTTGAATAGTACCAGTACGGATGAACCAATTTCTAAAGTAATGGGTAACGTTAATACAGTTACTGTGGACAAGGTGATCAATGATACATCACGAGCAGTAAGCACTATGTCTGGAAGTTGTTCTCTGAGTAAAATTAATTCAATCGATAACAAAGATGTTAACTGTAAGTATAAGTATTTTATATTTTAAACAGATAAAAATTTTTTATTCAAAAATTTTTTTGTCATGCAAAATATGTTATTATTTCAGGTTCTGGTGAAAGTAGAAATGAGGAGTTACTTATATCACCAACAATACAAAATTCATTTCCACTACCTACATTTAGATCCAAGAAAAAGATGAAAGTTAGATCTCAAGACAGTCCATCAGTGTCTGTAGTAGACGATTTACTTTTAGTCTTACAAAAGGAAGAAGATGAGAAAAAGGAAAAGGAGCAGCAGATTTTATTAAATAAAAAAGAAAAAGAAATAGCAGAGGTGTTGAGAGAAAAAGAACAAAATATTATAAAAGAATTTAATGAAGATAAGAAGAAAAAGCTACAAAACAATATAAAGAAATCAAGATTGAGATACAGAAACTAAAAAAGCTCATGAAATCAGAGAATAGTAAGGAGAATATGATTCCATTAATTGAGCAACAAGAAAAATTAAATGCTCAGTTATCGAAATTGATAATCTGATACATCAAGAAATGGAATTTTTGAAAACTAAACTTAAAATAAAACAAGAAAAATTGTAATTTATTTATTTTAATTTATTAAAAAAAAACTTATTTATTTATAAGTATTTATGTCAGTATTAACAGTATTAAAATTATTATTTTTGTAAAAATAAATCTATTTATGTACTAAAAGTATAAAATTTCGAATTTGTATTATTTACCTATTCTTAGTAGTATTATTGTCAAATTAAATTATCAATATATTAATTATTATTCTTATAACCATAATTTAACATGAAGAAAAGTAAGTATTACATCTATTTTCCAACTTCTAGCGTCAAATGTGTCCAAGTACTGGATTCAGCCGATGAGGCTGTCCGACTACTACCATATAGCGACATTTTTTAATACGATTAAATTTTACCTTTAAAGAGCTCAATCACAACTTTTTTTTAATCGACTCATAAGAGTCCAAATTATATATTAAAACAAAAAAAATGTAAAAATAAAAGACTTTCAGTTTAAAATATCGTTATTAAATATTGCTTTAAAAAATGTGCCCAGGTACTGGGTATTTTACCTTATGTTAAATTTCATACAAAATATCAAAGCTTTCGAAATATTTGACGAGAATACAAACTTTGTCCGCATCATTACGCTATATAATAATATTCACATTGTCCATATCGACTGTTATACCTTTTTATAATATTTAAGCACGCGTAACTGTCACAAAAATATTTAGACAATCACTCTTCATCATGCTTGCCTCGAAAAGCTTACTCTTAGATAAGCAACAATGAGAAGAGCTGAACTTTGGTGACCGAAAGAGTAACTGTTTTAAAATAAAAACTGCAAACTGATTGTCGCACTCGTTCATCAATGATCTTCGTTATACTTTTTCATCCCAAATCTAGTCATCCATTGCATCCTTACAACAAAGAAATCCTCCTGATACGTTGTCGAGCCGATGCGAAGGGCGATCCGCAAACCTCCACCTCCTCACCAGCAAAACTGGCCATCAAAGCAACTCGACTATACCTGCGTTATGGACATTCGGCTCGACTGTGTACTAGTCCCTGATGTGCACACATATAGGAAACCTCGCACGGCTCTTTGATATCGCGCTGCATGCATAGGACGCAGTTATTTACAGGCTATAGAGGTGGACTGAGCTGCAACTCTACCTCGTCCCCTATATCCCTCTGTTCCCTAAAGTAAGCCAACTCACACACTCGTACAGTGGAAATCTCCTTTTTTTTTCTTCATTTTGTTTGTGCGACTGTGCTGTTTGGCGCCTATATCTTTTATTTCGACTATCGCGCGTTTTTCATGTATAGGGGAGAGCAAAAAGGACTTTAACAGTTTGCGTATACGAATGCAATTTTTTTGTAGGGAGGTGCTTTTTTTTATTTCTCTCCTTTCGTTTGTTCTGTCTCTTTTTTTGAAGAAGCTGTGATGCAATAGTGTCGAGGTATGCGTAATATTTTGCAGGCGAACAACTGGGCTGCTTTGTGTGTGCGGGGAGATCGAAGGAGTGGTAATTTTTTAAAGGAAGCCTTTGAAGGTAAGCGGCACAGCTGTGAATGCAGTCAATCCTCATGAAATCGCATGAAAGGCGTGCGCGCATTCAGTAGATTGAATCCAGCGAATAAAACGTGTGTAAGTATGTTTGGATTGTCTGCTTTAAAAAAGAGTTCCGTATTCTTTTTTATCGCTTCTGCTGCACTTGTCACTGTCGATGTACATAGTAAAAGTAAAATTACATTTTCGCTAAAAAAAACTTACTGAATGATAAGTTTGGAAAAGTTTGTTGAAATTTACTTTAAATAGATGAAAAGCTATGTAATAACAAATTTTTTTAATACATAGCTAACCTTTTTGTCGTAATTTGCACTCTAACTTTCGCTCGACTCCCTAATTGTATAATATGTTTCTCAGACATTTTTTTCTACTTGAGCTTTCTCAACTTTCTTATTATAAAAAATTTATCAAAATTTTTTATAAAAGTATTAAATCATGATTCTATTGTTAGCAATAATTTCATAAGAAGTAGGCACAAGTTAATTGATCATAGCGAACTAATTTTTGTAAAATATGTATTAACTTTGCGACGTTTCGAGAGTCTTTACTACTATACTCTCCTCTTCAGGCTGCACGAAACAAATTACGATTTCAAAGATTTTTTTATACGAAATTTTCCAAAAATATAAAAATAAAAAACGCACCTTGGCTCAGTTATAAAGATAAAATCTGTGTCACATTTTGTCAAAACAAAATAATCCTTTGCTCTGTCACTACAATTTTAAATAATCTCATTCCATGTTTCAGATTGCATAGAATGTCTATGTCGAATTCGGGACTCAGGAGTACATTTTCTCTTTGAAAATACTATAACAATGGGTATGGTGAAGTGAGTTTATGTATTTTTAAAACACTGAATTTAGTTTTTCTATAGTATTCTTAGTATCATTTTTTAATTAACTTTTAACAATTTACAAAATGTGACATGATAAATGAACTCCTAGGTACCTAATTTTTTTATAAAATTTGAAAAACAAAACATATATAAAATCAATTATTTTTACACAGAGCCAAAAAAGGATGCCCACAAAATTGCAATAAACAGCTGTGTAGAGGAAAAGTTAAACAGTTAATTTATAAAACAAAAATTGACCTCCCTACTTGCAGGTAAAATTAATCGTATATTTTATATTAATTATCTGCTTCTTTCCATACTCGCCTATTTTTACTTCAATGAATTAAACGCATAGAGAACAATCAATTCGGCACTTTATATTCCCAAATATATTTCCCTTTAAGTAAAGTGGCTAAATTTTCTTTTAAATTAAACATCTTTTCATCCTCTAAATGATAGTGCAATTTTATTCTAGGCAGGAAGAATGGGCATCTTCCTATCATAATAATGTTTTACAAACCAATCGTATAGACTGCATAAAGTTGAAAAATTACAATAGTTTCTAAGAAAAATTGCAATAAATATAGTCAAATTTGATATGGACTTTGGTAACTATTGTAATTCTTACTGGAAAATGTCTCTGTGCGCAAGTGATAAAAAGCAAACTTTATTACAGCAGTGTTAGACAAGAATACCGCCGTCATTCCTAAATACTTGGTCCATTCAAAAAAAAAATCCTCAAATTCCGAGTCACACGACCAGACCGGTTTAAAAAGAAATCCTCCCAGCTCCTAGACAAGCAAAGTTTAATCGTTGGTCCGTCCGGTCACGACCTCCTCATTCGTCGCGTCGAACATTTGCGTCCTCGTTACCACAGGTGTATGCACATACTTAGGAGCACTCGGCCGTTATCCCTTTCTCTCGCATTCTCTCACTCTCTCTCTCTACGCACATATACGCAGGCTCCGAAAATCGTCAAATTGCGCACCTACATTTTCTACCCTCCCACACACGTACGTACACACAAACGCATATATACTCTAACTCGACTGACTCGACTCTCAGTGTGTGTGTGTGTGTGTTTGCGTGTGCAGCAGTGCCGCACGTGAGCTGGAGGATCGAGTTGCGACCGCAACTGCGGCTTTCCACGGCTAGCCTAATACGTACTCACTCGCTCTCCAACTACCCGCCAGTGTGTGTGTATACATACATATATATATATATATATATATATATACATGTATGCCTATCTCCTCTAGCGGAGCGCGCGCGCGCGTTAATGTACTTGCCGAGCCTTCCACTTCCAGAAGAGACACACACACACACAGAGAGAGAGAGAGAGAGAATGCATGCGCGCGAGGATAGGTACATAGGATGCACTCGAAAGCCCTTACTCTCCTTCCCTTGAAGCGGAGAGCGATTCGCG
>UELU01121584.1:61582-81683 GCA_900490025.1 Megastigmus dorsalis | reverse complement strand
GAGAGAGAGAGAGAGAGAGAACGAGCCGCAGCAGCAGCAGCCTCCAGTAAGAAATACCTTTCCACCGGAATGATACCTCTTAAAAGCCCACGGAAAAGAGCTACTATACTACTCTTCTCCTCTCTCTCACTCTCTCGCTTCTGCTGATACTGCTGCTGCTGCTGCTGCTGCTGCTTCTTCTTCTCCATCCGACGGTAGTATATCGGTTCGAACGGCTGCAGCAATAGTGGCAATTTTCCCCCGGATGGATACGGCGGCAGTGGCGGCGGCGGCATCAGCTACTCGCGGCGCTAACCTCGTCGACGAGCAGCCGGAGATGGACCGGTCGTGATAACGCCGCGAGGCCGGTAACTGCGGTAATTGTTGGACGATTAGAGGAGTCATAATTACCGGGTCGCTGCTGCTGCCGCTGCCGCGTGCATAACGTTACCACCGCTCTACCCCTCTCACTCTATCTCTCTCTCTCTCTCTCTCTCTCGCGCTCGCATTCATTCATCCTTTTATACTGCATTCCGGTATAGAAGAGAAGCGCCGCGGTCGTTATAATAAGGATTTTTTCTTCTCTCTCTCTCTCTCTCTCTTACGCGTGCATGGACCATCCACGCGAGTGTTAACGCCTGCTCGACCTTGTTTTCTCGTTCGTTATGAAGGGAGAGAGAGAGAAATTATAATGAAATGAAATTGTTTAATGGAATGATAGGAAATTGACTTTGAACGCGCGTAAGGAGGTGCGTGTTTTGTGGGAATTTACATATATATAGATATATAGATAGATGAAACGTAATTATATCTATTGCCTTTTATTTGTCTATAATGATGCGTATATATACGAAAAAAGAAAAGGGCAGCATTTGCCGAGGATCGTGTATTTATCGAAGGCCTTTGACCTATAGCTATGTACTGGAATCAGCAGCTTTTTTTCCCGCACTATATAATGCGCACCGATTGATTTAGACACCATAGCAAAATCTATTCGTATTTCATTCTGACGCGTATAGCGCTAACTGCCCGATGCTATGGTATTTAAGCACGAATTCTATGTAATTACAGTAGAATAGAAATTACGGATTTTAAATTAGAATTGATTGGACAGTTCCCGCACTGTATGATTATATAATGGCTTAATTTATAGATCAGCTTTAATTAGTGGAATAGTTTTATTGCTTAGTGCGAGAGAGAGAGAGAGAGAGAGAGAGTTGCTAGGAGCGATCGACGTCCGATGGCGCTAATTGAATCCGCATGTGCGCGCGCTTAAAAATATTAGCATTTTAACGATTTTACCCCGCGCGCAGTCATAATGGGTGCGTGCGCGCGCGCGCGTTTGTACTATCAATTTGAGCAATTTCGCCGCGAAATGGTAATAGATTAAATTACAAGATTAGCTGAAAAGAAAATCATTGTGTAATGCATATATTTATTTCATTGTGCCGGCGATGAAAATAACTATGATTTGCGGTAATGGGTCTGCTATTATCTCATTTATATTTGGTGTACAGCAGGGTTTTTATCTAACACTATATGTAACGTAATGCTACGTGTCCTAATTGTAAATTTTTAGTCGGGATATACTTTCCTTTACACTCTCATTTGTTATATTTCAAAGTTCATTTGAAAATTATACTGTAGAGTTAGAGTATTGCCTTTAATACTACGCAAACTTACTCTTATCTGTTTTATAGAGATTATATATTATTATGAATTAGAATTCGTCCCTCATCAAATCATTCAAATTACTGTGCCTCGATCGATTCCAATTCGTTTCTTTTTGCCTCTTGCAAACTTTCATTTAAATCTTCTCTTCGTACTGCAATGGAAAACGAACATGACGCACATCAATCTTATTATTCAGATCACAGTATCTAACCAAGTCGCACAGATTTTCCCAAGTGTATATATCAGTAACCCCATAAACATCTAATACAGTAAAATAAGTATAACACATTGAAAAAACGCGGTATAGTATCTAAGTCGAAGGACAGATGGCACATTCCACGCATCGAAAATTCAGTGCTTTCGATTCGCGTACAACTTATACATGTACACTTGCGAGTGCTGCACTGTACAGCATTCCCTCGACGCACTACGCGCTCGAGCACATTTCGCATTATACGTGTACATACATAACAATAGGACGTGCGGCGTACACGGCGTTCGCGAGTCACGAAGTAATTGCCCTCCCCCCCACATCCAACTCCGGCTCTTAATTTTCTTCTACCAGCCGTTTGTGTGCGCTTGCAGTACTCGCGCGCCAATGTAACACTGGTTTTGTATGTACGTGTATACCAGCCTCCCTCTTCTTGCTCTTCGTCTCCGCGCCGACTTTTTTACCCACCAGCTATATACAACAATAACCTTGATTTATTATTTTCGTAATTTATCGTGCCGCGCGTGCGCGAGAGAAAGAGAGAGAGAGAGAGAGAGAAATGGAAGGGAGTGAGAGAGAACCGTCGCCTCGGCTCGCACACTTTTTGGGCGCGAATAATACTTAGTTACACCGTAGGTGGAAGAAAGACGAGAGCCAACGACGTGCTGAATAAAAGTAAGAGAAACGTAACTATATGGACGCTGCGCGCTCTCGGTGCTTTTATGCAATATGGGCGTTCGTTAACAGTTCGTTAGGCTTCGCGAGAACCTCTTCACTTCGAGCTCTCTCCCCCATTCAATTTTGTACGACCATGGATCGTTTTGCGAGAATTCGAGAAAGGGGTGGAGGGAATTGTTGATAGTTGTGCACCTTTATTTTTATAGCAATACTGTGTTTTATTATCCTTTTTGAGTGAGATTATTTGGAAGTAAAAGACAATTTTCTTGTTCAGCGACAACTTGTATGAACCATCAAACGTACGACTGCACTTCTAAGCAGCATAATACTACGTAAACAATGATCCCAACACCAACTACATAGATTTCACAACACCGTCGCGAAGAAAGTTGGATGGTTGCAGCCGGGGGGGGTCATAACAATTCGTATATAAACACCGCTGCAGGAAAACAAAGTGTCGATCAAGTTGGCGTTTCGGCGCGCAAAATTGCGACTCCTCGTTGAAGAATCAAAGAAATTTCTGCGCGGACGAGGGTGGATTTGACATCGGTTGAAAGAGTTCCGACCCTCTCTCTCTCTCTCTATATGCAGAGACTTATATATATATATATATATATACCGAAGGGAGGGCTGAAGGCTCGGGCTCACGGGCTGTTATAGCGTATACGCAGCTCTCTCGCCCTCCACCGCGGCTCGGCGAGAGAGAGAGAGAGAGAGAGAGGTTCTTATGACGGCTACGGCACAACCCAACAATTAAATATCTTTCTCTCTGTCCAGACAGAGACGGCCTGCTATTATCGGCGAGAGTTATCGTTTCGCTGGCTCCGCGCCCCGATGTGCCGCGAGTGCACATTCGCGAGAGCCAGAGAGAGAGAGAAGCCGACAATGGCGATGCGGTTTGGCTCTCTCTCTCACTCCCCCTCTGAGCGTATATATACGAGAAAAAGAGAGAGAGAGAGCGAGAGGACCCGAGGGTATAGCCGTCCGAGTCTCTCTGTCTGACGTGCCACTCGATTAATGTCTCCGGTAATTAGTCGACACTCGACGCAGACTCGCGCGCTGCACACGCGGGGCCATATATACACCGAGAAAGAGTGAGAAAGACGCCGATACGAGATGGAGTGACTCTCTCTCTCTCTCTCTCTCTCTCTCTCTCTCTCTCTCACTCTCTGTCTGCCGCGAGGATATATATGTGCGTATGGATGTGCGTTCCTGCAGGAGGAGTGTGCGAGCACGCAGGCATTCAAATAAAATAAACGCTCTCTCTCTCTCTCTCTGTCTGTCTCTCTTTGCCAGGCGCTCCACCCGAGAGATTAGCGCAGCACTGCGAGCTTACATGCGTACACAGCTCTTGTGTGCGCAGTGCGAGTGATCTCATATAATGCGTTGTGCTGCAGCGCTGAGCGCGTGACTTTTTCTCGTGTATATATAGCTTTGAGTTACGTACGAGATTTCAGCCTTTCAAAGACCTTATATACACTGACTCGATGCGAGTTGTGCATCACTTGCGTGTGTGTGTATGTACACGAATTGAATTTCAAGTCGCGCATTTATTATATAGGTGATTTTCTTTGCTTGTTCGTGTTTTATGGCTCGACGTGCGGTGGTCGCTCTTTGATTTTAACAGTGCGGATGATGGTTGCGAGAGACACGACTTCCCGTGTACCGCAAGTGCAGCTTGTTGTCTTTCACCGCTGGCTGGTTGGGTGCAGCACTCGTTGATTCAATGCGTCTGTATACTTTTATGCGCTGATTTTAATAGATTAGCGGAAGAACGACATACTCATTTTACTGCTGCTCTTTGCGAAGAATTGCGAATTCGTAATCCCGTCACAGCGAGTCGGTGTTTTTTATATGTGTACACATATTTTTGGATAGTGCCTGGATATGATACTTATTAGAATTTAGAACCCACAGATGCATTTGGTTTAAATTTATATTCTATTTCGGAGTCATAACCATTGTTACACTTGAACAGTAAGGAATGTCTCCGCGCTTCCTGTACATTAAGTTGAATTTATTGTTTATACGATTGTTCCCCATCGAATAAAATTAAAAAAAAATGAATGTAATCACAAGTCAGCGTCAAGCATACTTTCCATTTCTTCGAATAGCCAGAACAAAGTATACCAATACCGAAAGCATGAGAATTCCAAAAACAATCAAAAATTCTACACTATCCACAGTTCCTGAACGCATACCCAATACATACATCAGCATTAAATCGAAAGTACGTGAGAAAATAAGTTCGAGAGGCTCGATTCATCCGTCGAATTATGCTAATGAGAGAATGCATCGACACAAAAGACACATTGCACATACACATATATAGACGTAGACGTGCAGGCACGAAGCTCCGTTGCTCCAAAGCGTGTATACACCATCTCGTAGTACGTAGACTCGTTCGCACTTTCCACACGCATACACACGAGTAGACAGACATACGAAGGCGCATTGTACATCCTCGGAGCTTTCCGTGACCGCAGATATATATATATATATACGAGAACCCAGCACGTGGCCCATGCGGCAGTCGAATGCTCATTGAAGGCGCGCATGCATGGGGGGGCTGGTGGAACAATGATGCGCGCGACGTTGCTGGAAGTAATGCGATCGCTCGCGCGAAAGATAGACCCGAGGCGTTGGTTATATACTGGTACTACTGCTGCTGCTGCTGCTGCTGGTGGTGGTGGTTCCCTCGTTAAATCCCCTGGGAGTCACAATGCGCTCATCCAGCCAGGGGATTACCATATCAACGGGATATAATTAGGGTTCACAATATGACGATATACGCAATGCCCAGCTCCTGGCGACTCTTGCTCGAAGTAATTGTTCCGAGGTCACCTGAGGCGATGGTTCATCGTGCGTTGTCGCGATTCGCTCCCGATGTGACATAGAGAAATATTTGCAGTGCAGAGTGGATTATCGGACTGGAAAGTATTATCCATATAGTATGTGTGCAGTTTATGGAAATATTAGTCAAGAATAACGATTAAACTTTAGTAAAATGAATAATAACGTATTATTAACTATATGTGTGGACGGCAAAGGATTTTCTAATTACTATATTCTCTAATTTTTTTTATTCGAAGTAGCTTTTCAAACGACCAAGTATGATGACATATTCCTGGACTTTATTATAGCTGTACTAAGTTTCCTAGTTTGTGAAATAACTGATTATAAGGTATGTCATTTACATTAAAGTTTTCACGTTATAATCAGTCCCTTACAATGTAAATTACTGGTATACAATTACCGCTTATTGACTTATATCTGTAAACTACTTTCCAATTTTATCAAAAATTTTTATGCGGAAGTGTAACAGACTATATAATTAGCCGTATATTTCCAACTAAAAAGTATCCATCGGATTGAATATATAAGTAATAACTTTCAGGCCAATTATCAAAATGAAATTTATTTTATAATCTTGTTTCTGTAATTATACCCAGTGTAAATTAATCATTTTTACTCACGATTAATAAAACCTCAATACTCATCAGGTACACCTATGCAATGTAAACCATAAGTATCGCCGATTATCCATATAGCGGAAATTTTTATCCAGCTACAACAATTAACGCCGCAAACTATACGAATCGACATAAAATGAAAAAGGATCGGGAGAAAAGCCAACAGCCCAAAGCCGCAGACTCGGTAAGAAAATATTTGCCAGCGCGCGCGCGCCGATAAAGTAAAATTCCACTTTGCTATTTTTCCCCCCTTAAAATCCTCTTCTATTGCCACGAAAACCGCAGAGTTCGCTCTCGCGCGCGTTCAATTTTCGCTGCACTTCCCCCCCGTCGCCGCGGCGTTCCATTCTACCTCTGCGGCGAATTAAGGAATTTTCTCCCCTCGACGACCGTCGCAGACGCCGCCGCACGCAGGTGGTGGCTTTTTCCACAACTATATACGCGACGCGTCTCTATATATATATATATATATATACATAGCGGGTGAGCGCGCGTAGATGTCCCTGATGACAGGGACTGCTCGGGGGACATTTATTACGGTGCGCGATTCGCGATTACAGGGCAGAGAAGCGCTCTCCGCACGTTCTGGGCTCTCTCTCTCTCTCTCTCTCTCACTGTCTACCTCTCTCCCTCTATCCCCCTGCCTATTCATCTCTCTGTCTCGCTGCATTCGCCGGATATATGCGCGACTATTCGGCTCTCTCTCTCTCTATCTATCCATCTATCTATCTCTCTCTCTCTCTCTGCAGCAGGTTTGTTTCACCTGAGCGAAGAGCGCGCAACGAGGGTTGATCGAAAGTTACGCTCTCTTTGCGCGCTGCTCTCCTCTGATCTATGAATAAAAGTGCGATTGAAGGGAAAGAGATGTGATATTCAAATTCCTTGTTTATTCAAGAATGAACGAGGAAATGAACGAGTGTATTCAGTTTTATTATGTCTATTTCAATAGCCAATTAATATTGCGTTTTACCTTGTAACACTGCACACTTTTGTCACTTTTTCGGATGTAAGTATAAAAAAAAAATTATTATTTGTTCGACTGCACTTGTCGTAGTTAATATGCTGTATCAATTATATAAAAGTAATCTAAGGGACACAATAACGTTTACGATGGCAAGTATGTGACTCAACATATCTATATCATTGTTTTTACATGCATTTTAAAGCAACATTTAAGCTAGAACGTAGTCCTTTTGCTAGCAGTTTTCAAAGTTTACAATAAATATCCATTAATTTATAAAGTAAAGTATTTTATAGTAGTACATCATACATACTTGAAACGAGCGATTCAATATACGAATAAAAAAGACAGTTTTAAAGAACATTCATTCGGTAGACCGAAGTGCCTCGCATTTTCTAGCGCCAATTCTTCCATTCAGCTTTTCCGGACAGTAAAGTAGAAAGTTACATGTGGGGAAGTGAGACGAAATCTGAGGAACCCCAAAAACGCACAAAAAGCGACGAAATGGAGGAAAAAAAAAGGCCAGAGAGTAAAAGGGGAAGAAAGTGCGCCAGAAGGGGCATTGGAAGGCTCGATTTATGGCCTCGAACTTCCGGTCGGCTCGAGCATTACCAAGATTAACAAACGCGCAACCCCTCGACTCCTTTTTTTTACGTAAAAAGGCGATTTTTCGATCGAAGCGCACGCTACGATCTCCCCAAATTCCATTGTTAGTTCGAATGAAGTAAAAGATAAAAATAGAACGTTATTGTTCCATTGAAAAAAAAATGTTGCTTGTAGTTTTCCACTGTTAATCGATTTCGTTTGTTCTACAAATTAATATTTATACTTATAATTAAATACGGCTCGAAGCGTTGCGTTATAGTGTTCGTATAAATTATCCAATCAGTTTTATTACTGAACCATGCAACACTCGCACTATAATTCTTATTACTATAATAAGAGCTTAGCGTTTACTGCCTCCATTTTATTCTCCCGCAAGAGAAATTAACTAAATCATATTCATGATAAGATCCACTTATTAAGAATCTCATTACCATCTTCACTGTTTTCCTCGCGCACGAAAAAAAAAAACTATCGAAAACAAACCAATTTAACGCAAGTGCATCATTCTAATGCGCTGCACTCGTCAATTCCACTTGAACAAAACAATACATTCCACCATTCCAGCAACTAAACATCCAACATATAGCGAAAGCAACACAGGTAGCAGTATTGAAACTCGTCTCGAACAGCTCACGAAGTTCAGCAAGAAAACGATCGACAGCTTTAACAGCTCCCCAATCAATGCTGCATATATAGGAGCTCCCTCTCTCTCTCTCTCTCTCTCGAGTGCCGAAGAAAATAATCGGCGCGTTGTCGCGCTTAAACGTCCGCGGCGACTCGTTACTAAAAGCCTCGCCGCCGATACAAACCCATCCATGGCTGCGGCAATTACGATAATTACGCAAATCCTCACCGCTCAAGAATCTATGCATTATACACACACACACACACAGACACACACACGCACAGAACTATCGGCACTCAGATTCGCCAGAACGCTGAGCGCGAGGAAGCCTTAATAGTTTCCGAACACGAGGCGCATATCTATTCCGCCGTTATTTGTAATTGGCGGCTTGGTGCTCTTCTCTCTCTCTGCGCGCGGCTCTCTTGTGCATAGAAGCGCCGACGTGCACATATCGTATTTATGCAGCGCACACGCGCTTTCGACGAGATAAAACAGTGGCGACGCGCGAGCGAGCGAGGAAAAGGCCTCTTTTACGACGAGCTGGCGGCCTCTTGCTGACGATAACGAGGCTCTGCACCGCGGCGCCGATAATTGTGTGCCGCTGCTGAACGCAAAGAGAGCTCTCTGATGCCCCACTTCTCTCTCTCTCTCTCTCTCTCTCTCTCTCTCTCTCTCTCTCTCTCTCTCTCTCTGTGTACCGATGAAATCCAGCATTTTTTCCACGAGGCTAAAGGTATACGAGTATTGGTTGAGAAAGAGAGAGAGCTGGATACACTTGCTCGAAACGCCTGTTCGAATTGGCGGCGGAATATAGCGTCGGGAGAGAGAGAGAGGTGGTTTTTTTATCGCTCGTCAAAATCTTTCGATTAAAAAATCCTATTAAGACACGGGTTTGCGCGAGCGCTTTATTTATGCTTGGATGCGATCGGCTGCTGCTGCCGTTGGGTGCTCAAGGTCGATGTGGCTTGTGACTTGGACGATGTCTATAACTTGATTTTATGAAAATTCCTATGCAGTAACTTTGATTAAAAACACTTTTCAATTTGATGGAATTCTGAATATATTGTGAAATTGAATGAATATTAATGTAAAAACCATGGTAACATCTTAAAAATCTTGAACAACTCAAATGTAGTATGAAAAATGGCAACATAATAATCGATTCAAGCGAAGATAAATAAAGATTCTTGAACTTACAACAAAATATCGAGACTAATTATCCAAAAAGCTTTTACAAAAAAGACTGACTTTTCCATAACAATCCGTGTGTCCGTCATCCATAAAACGCATTCGAATCGGGCCAATTTGATCCTCCGCAAAACGTCAGCTCCACACATAAAACACGGAATGTATTCGGTCATACCTACCCTACAAGCCAATATATATCCATCCGACTCGGTGCGAAAATATAACGGATTCCGCTTGGACAGACACACTCTCCGATCGGGAAATTTATACCGAAATCATCGCGCGTTATATACACTGCGCTAGTTTGTGCACCCACGCGATCTCTGTTCCTCTTTTCTCTCCACATGAGTTTTGCCCGAAGCGCATAATATGTATCTATATATGGGTATAGAAAAAAGTGAAGCGGTGAAGATCGACCGGATGATTTATCAGTGGAACGCGTGTGGCGGGAAAATGATACAAAATGACGCGCCGGCCAAGCAATAATCGCTTCGTAGCCGACGCGCGTTCGATCCACAACGGATTGTATACACATCGTATAGAGTCTCCAATCAGCCACCGCGAATTCGTTCGAGCGATGTTTTTATGCATGCACGACGCGCGTTATACTCCGTTCCATGAGGAAAGAGCTCATACGCCATGAGAATATGAATGTTTAGCGATTATTTATTATATTTTTTTTATCGTGCAATCCGAGATCGTTTTTTTTCTAATCATTTAATGCAGTAACTTTAAAGTAAACCATTTACAAAGTAAAACATTCTAGTCCAGGAAAAAAATGAATGAATCAGTACTTGTTTTTATTATAAGTATAAATTAGCAGAAAGCTATTTCCGAAAGTACTAATTTCTGCAACTATACGTTGACAAAAAATCGAATGGATATTGATACCACAACATAAAATCAATCGCTTTTTCAAATGTAAATATACCGCATATCCAACCGTATATCCAGCATCGCTGATCTCGCACATCAGCACGTCAAGATGCAAAATTCCCGGGCGATTAAGCAATTCGCGCAGCGATCACCGCCAGTTTGCAGACTCCTCTTATGCGGCCAACAGCACCGCACAAAGCTTTATATAATAAAGGAAAATCGCTCGGTCGAGTCGCGATCGCGCTGCACAGCATAGGCACAGACCAACACTGCACATACACACATAACGGCCGCCGAAGCCCGCGGAGATTTACGAGAGTCGCGTTTATGCAAACAATAAATGCTCGCGCTTGTACATCGCTCTCTCTCTCTCTCTCTCTCTGCTCTCTTGCTCTCATCTTTCTCTCTCTCTCTCTCTCTCTCAGCTATGCGGCGCGTCGATCGCGAGTTTCGCACCGCGCCGCTCGTTCACCCAATGATTCACCACACGGGGGAGGGTAATGGAGACGAATGCGGCCATAACTCCTCGTTCTCCGCCGCGGCGCGCTTGCTTCGGCTCGACTTGCTCCTCTCTCTCTCTCTCTCTCTCTGCTCGTCGACGAGGATGAAGAGACCTCGGCGCCTTTTTCGCTCGCGCGTGTATAGGTGTGCAGCGGTGGAGCGTTTTGCTGCTTTGTACTGCCCGAAGAGCGAGGCTTTTATTACGGAGAGAGAGAGAGAGAGAGAGAGAGAGTAGAGAAGAGAGCAACGACGATTTCTCTATGCAGGGGCCGTGGAATATGGTGCCGATAAAGCGCACCTTCGCCGAGGCCTTTGCAGCGATGAGGATTTTCACGCGTTGGAGGACAAATTGTTTGCGCGGATCGGGTTTGCTGGTGTTTGTAGAGTTAAACTGATAATATCAATTGTTTAAAGCGATGATATATAGTATATAGTGGAAATTACCTTATATTTCTTAGCTTTGTAGAAGATTACCTTTCTCTCTTTAATATTAGGTTAATTTTAAGGTTTCAAAAGTTTCAAAGTCTGCTTGTTATACGAGTGAAAGACATTTCTTTTCAGAAAGTGATAGTTGTCTTGGTTCAAATTATCATTTATTTCAAGACTAACATATGGTTAAGCTTAATAAGTTATTGCGCCATTAAGAAATTTCACTGATATAGCGTGTCCATACAAGGTGTGTGAAGAGATACATCTAAGATTGAAACATCCGAACAATATCCTCATGCATAATTGAAGAATGACTTTTATACATAATCGTTCATTATTCCGATCAACTTTACAATGTATCTGTTTACTCTTTCAATTACTGTATCCGCCAGTTGAGACCTCGTGAGAAAAAGAAAACGAAACCGGCTTTCGGCCTTATTCAAATCGCATTCGCGCACATATAACCACTTAAGGCATACTTGAACAAATTCCCCGATGAATTTTTTCCTTTCATAATTTCGATCATCCACTCATGCCGTTCGATTCAAAGTTTTTAAATAACGATTACCTCGATCATCATCGCCTGCGCGTCGGACAAAAAAAACAATTCACTTTCGTTTAATAAACAATGTTTCAAAAGTGCCTCGGTTTAACTATATATTTGACAACGAGTCCCAGTCTTAATAACATACAATATTCTCTGGTTAAATAACGTTTCTTCCCGCGATAAAAGGCAGCAGGAAATTCTCAACAGTGAATATAATAAGAGCTGCGAGCTTTTAAAGTCGTTCACTCGCGTCCTCTCAAGATTATCCGCTCTCGCGCTCGGCAAAAGTGGAGCATATCGTAAAAGCCGTCTGGATGACCGTCGCGCACACACACGCACATACGAACACACATCGAGGCAAAGATTAATTTATATTAAGTGATTACCCAATTCGCCGTTAAAATATACAATTCCCGCTAATCGGCGATCATTACGTAGTCTCGGGGCGCGCCTGGGACTCGACTCAGCCAGAGAGTCGAGAGCCTGGTGTATCCGCGTTCTTGCGTGGATGCAGTGTGCAGCACCTCGTCGTGTATATATATATATATATATATATATATATGGTGCATTGCGCGTCGCCTCTCGTCCTTATATGCGTTCGCTCGCTCGGCGATAAGTGATCGAGGCCGCTTTCTGGAAAACCTGTTGCACCAGGAGATAGATGAAGCCGAGAGGAAGGAGAGCGAGAGAGGGGAGCAGAACTCGGCTTAAACTGGATGTACCTGGAATCGATTTTGCACCCAGTTTAATAAGAACAAGTATGAAGGCATGAGCGAGGAGAGAGAGAGAGAGAGAGAGAGATTGAGGCTATGGCGATCGCGTTATACCTATGCCATGCATTGCATCAAACAATGTTTTTTAATGCGTTTGCTGAAAATTAATCGCGACCGGTTGCTATTAAAATATATAACATCTGATGCGCGCCGGTGCTTATTTTATATTTATACAAAAAGGGATACTCAATTATAATGTTTAATTTTTGTTTATAATCGTGTAGTTTCTTATGCAATTCGTTGATGTGTTGGATCATATGACAAGTGAGTGCAGTATATACATTATATTTTTACTGAATTAATAACGTTTATTATGGATGTGCTTGTGCCAGAAAAGTCTGAATGTAAAAAAGAAAAAAAACAAATGAGTGCACATCCCTAGATGTTTGAAAAATCGTTTCTTTGTGAATTTCGATAACAGTATATGACGTGCAGTTCATTCTTTAATCTTTAATTCGCATCAATGATTCCAGACAAATTCAAATTTCTGAAAAGCTGACGAATCCCTAAAATTGTAAATATATATTATTAATTTCCTGATATACGAAAGAATTTATTCTATAAACGAACTAATCTATATAAAAGCATGAAATTATTAGTGCTCATAATCCAGAATGAACGAATAAAAACGCGGGTGATTTATAAGAGAAGTGGGAGCAAAACAAAAAAAAAAGAGGCGAACTCGCCTGAATCGTTAGCTCGTGGTGCGTATATCGTCCTATACACGTATACATAATACCCACAGCATATAACCCGCGTCGATCTATCCAGTTACGTTTTTCTCTTAACGGATGTACAAGCGAGCGAGTGAGAGAGTGAGAGAGTGAGAGAGTGGGGGGAGAAAGGAGCGAGTGCGCAGGAGAGACGAAGCGTAAGGAAGAGAGGGCCGATTTCACGAGGGCATTACCGGATAATGGTACGCAATTTCTGGCCTCTTTGCTTTCGAGTGGTTTCACACCTCTGCACACACGAGGCAAAAGGTTAAGCCGACGTTCCGCAGGCGCGTGGGGATCTTCTCCGTGTGTGTGCGCATGTATATATGGTCTATGCGTGCGCGATCCCATGTGTGTTGGAGCTGCTGCTGCTGCTGCTGCTGCACGTGTGTATATAAATGTGCATCACGCGCAGGTATGGTTAAGCTTGTGCACGCCCGCGTCTTGTCCGCGTGTGTCTATCTATAGATATATATATATATGTGGATATGTGCGGTATATGGTGTATATAGGTATCGACTCGCGAGAGAATCGCTTTGACGCCTCGAGTGCACTCTGCCTCGAGAGTTTTTGTTTTCCGAGCTCCTTTAATGGATGCGAAATAAAACTGCGCGCGGTTCTTCACTCTCTTTCTCTCTCTTTCTCTCTTTTTTTTTTAATGATTTTGAAGTGCAGTCGGGCACGTGAATTAGCGCTGAGAATAAATTTCTATTTGAATATTTATAGCGCTGTTAAATTTCAATGGCATATATACGATATACGGCATATGCGGAATATTGGAACAAAATATACGACATCTGAATGCGCAATTGATCCGATGAATAAAAAATGACGATAAGATCTAATCTTTTCGAAACTTTATAAAAAATAACGGTATTTCAGGACTTACATCGTAAAGTTTTCCCAAAACTAAGCTCGTACGCAGTCATTTAAAACTATATTCCGAGTCACGGGGTAATCGATAACGGTATATATCCACCTTTCACACCCCATTAGCATCCACTGGCAGCAGCTCATCATTAAGCATTGTCGCGTGTATATACACTCAACTGTCGCATTATACCACGAGAACCGCAGAAAAATCATTCACCCCGTTCCATCCAGAGATGACTCGGCGAATCTCCCCAGAAATAACGCATCGATCCGATAATCCGAAGCGACGTCTAATGCACAGTGCGACAGGAGAGAATTAAAGTCCACCCACCCTTCCTAACAGTATACAATATTCACTTGCACTGCACGCGCGCACACACACACACAGGCATTCTATCGTCGGCTATTGTGGTAAAACAGCCTGGGCCACGCAGCTGGGGACGACGTCGCGCAGCACGCGGTCAGAGGCCCGCTGGGTGGGGATTCCGTCGTCAAAGAGGTTGGAAGAAGTAGCCAGCAGCAACAGCAGCCGAGGTCTGAGGTGCGCCGCTGAGATATCGTCTCCCGGAGCGCGAGCTCAGCAGGGGGTTCGAGCAGACCGATGGTCGTGCGCGCGCGTGCGAGCCGACTCCTTTCGATCGCGCGACTTGTGCCGATTCACGCCTCTGTGGTACGAGCTTGAATCGTGATCCTGCGAGGCTGTTTTTTTTTTTTTTTTTTCCTTTCCTTCTCGCGGCTGTATCGGGGAAAAACGAAGCGCATGCCTAGAGATGGATATTTTCAGATTAGGAATTTATGTATACGTCGATGGCTGGATGATGCTAATATTACGAAGCTTTGGGAAAAAAAAAGTGTGTTTTGGTTAATGGGAGTCCATTGTGTGGCAGAGGGGAGAAAAATAGTTATCGCGTGGTTATTATGTATGTACACCCAGCACTAATCGATTGTGACAGGAGAACGAAATTCAATTGATGCAGAACCGAGTCATCTCGAGCCAAGTGATATCTGTTTGTCAGGATCGCTCGTTGTCGGCCGGTGTAAGGTATCGATAATATAACGTGACTAGAAAAAAAGGCCGTGAAGTACCTTGCCGACATTCGTATACAGACTAGAAGAAATCTGTGCGTCATATTGTATGACTAATCAAAACGAGCGAAGAAGCGATACGCTATACGGTGTTAAGAAGCAGAAAAATAAGTCATTAATTAACGGAATATTCATCTCCGGTTTTGTATTTATATGAGATGCGGCTTGAACGCGATCTTATCTGTCTTGTTAGGTAGTCATCCACTTAGCACAGTCTCCGACTCTATTTATTAAGTTTATTTTTAGAGACTAATATACGAGGTCAATTTGGAATCTTTTGGAAAATTACACTTATTTTGTATATATGGATTAATTTACAAAATATTTATGAATGCTAATAGTACTCATTGCATCAACTAAACTAAAATTTTTTACATCTTCATAAATATATACCTATAACTTGAAATATGCAAAGGTTAGGCACTGCATGTTGATCATCAAGACAAGGTTTATGCGCAAATAATGTCGCTAATAAATTGTGACCGCGGTAAAGAGTTATATAATCACATCACCAAGAATCTCCCGCAAAACCTCTGCAAATCACGAGCCGCTCCGCATCGTCATCCCTCGACAATACACACGCACACACACGCACACGTTCACAAAACACCTCAAATAGCACGACCATTAACCACCGATTACCCCTAAGGAAGTGCATATATGCACTTGGCGGACATGCAGGTATGCGTGATAGTTGGCGCGCTCGTTTACGACTCTCTCTCTCTCTCTCTCTCTCTCTTGCGCGCGCGTGCGCGTAGAAGAGGGGATTTTATGCGGTGAGCCGCGGATTAATTGATTAGCGAGAGCTCGTAGACGAAGCCGGGGCCCGAGAACAGCCAGACACCCGCAGAGGAGAGGAGAGGTCTAACCGCGAGTGTGCGTGACTGCGCGAAACCTGCCGCCGCCGCCACCGCCGCCGCTCCTGCTATACTGCCGAGAGGTTGAAGTGCACGTAGTCGCACCTGAGCTTATACACATATATATATATATACCTCGTGTATACGCTACGGTAGTTGAGCTACTTTGGGTTTCGCGTTCCGTACGAAATACTCGCGCACTATTGTCCCTGTGGTTCTTCCTCTTCGTGTATGTTGAGAATTTTTTGCCTATTTCGAGCTCTCCATGGATGTATGGCCCATTTATGTGGAATGGAGTTAGTCCGAGCATTGTATAGACGAATTCGCAAATGTTTTTCTGGTATTAGTGGAGAATTCCGTTGTTGTCCGATCCATTCCATAGGTTCCATTATATAGATGTTTTAGAAACTGTTATTATTCAGTTTTTCTATGCGATATCTTGACAATTGTATAAGACGATTATGAAAAATGTCACTATAACAATGATTATGCGCTGTTGAATCAATCAAGCTTATTAAACAATAGTCCTTATCGCTACCTGCAAAAAATTACTGTTAATTTATTATAAAATTATTCTATTTTATTATATATTTATAAAGCTAATAGGTATAGAAGGCTATGCATATAATACGCATTTTCTTGCCTAACCAGTCTTCAATATTTCCACGTCTCGACAAGAATCAAACATTTCCAAGCTCTTCGCATAAACTATAAATATCTTAAAAAATTGTTCTTTATACACTTGATTGGTAATCCAAATAAAGACCAAAGCAGCTCGAATATAATAAAATTTCACTTTTGCGCAGTTAAGAGAATCTAGAGCTCCTCGGAGCGACTACAGCAACAGCAGCAACAGCAGCAGGAGCAGCAGCGCTATCAAGGAATCGAGAAACTGGCTGGCTGAACGTGCGGCCGCGCATATATGCACCTCTATATACCATAAAACATCGGATATTAGTCGGGAGATTGAGTCTGGGGGCCGGCGAGCGCCTTCGCTCGAGATCCATTAGCTTTTATACACGCATCGCGCGCTCCGAGGGTGGATCTCTCTCTCTATGTGTGTGTGTATGTGCAAGAGAAAGAGAGAGAGAGAGAGAGAGAGAGAGATGCCACCCAACAGATAAGAGGTGGTACAAGAGAGAAAGAGAGAGAGTGAGAGTCCGATCGAGCGTTGCACGCGTTACGATAATTAGAAAATTAAATTGTCTGAGGCGAGCGCCCGACGAGCATCACGGCCGTGAAGCCCTATGCGGTGCTACGGCGATACGCGTTTTCTCTCTCTCTCTCTCTCGCTCCAAGTTATGCGAGCACTAAATCCTGAGCACCTGCACTTGCTCACGCGCACTTGCTCTGAGCTGGGATACATCTCGCCGGGTGAAATTGTCTCATTGAATCTTGACCCGTGAACAAAGAAATTATAAAAAAGATCATTTTCCGTTTTAATTTGATTTCGACTTCAATTTGCTTCATCGAGTACACTGTATCTAAGTAAATATCCTAATTGACAAAGTATACCGAATGTTTCGTATAAATTATCCGCAGATGCAAAAAAAAAAACAGAAAAAAATCGTATTTATTTTTCAAACTCTGGCAGAAAACACAATTCAATATAATTCAGTGGGAAAAGGGGAAAAAAAAAGTCAGCTGTAACGATCGGATACCGTCGCGACGCAGTGTCTCATCGGGTGCGCATCCCTCGCGGAAGTGCGCCAGAGATCAGACCGTCTAACCAGACTGTGGCACAAGGGTCCGAAAACCCAGCTCTCTCTCTCGCTTCTCGAAAATCCGGCAAAACTTATACATATATAGCGCGGGCAGCTTAACGCAGGGATAGTCGGACGCTCGAGGATGGGCGCGCGCAGATAATGGTAACAAACAGTCTTCCTTCCTGTACAGAATGCGTCTTTAGACCGTATATACACCGTATAAAGGGGGGCCCTCGGTGGAGGCCATAGCTCGCGGGGGTCGAGGGAATAAAAGCCAAGCGAGAGAGAGAGATAGTGTGCATCGCACTCGCGCGATTTCCGTATGCAAAATTGAGCGTGTACACGCATGCACGACCGAGAGAGAGAGAGAGAGAGAGAGAGAGAGAGAGAGAGAGAGACGATGGATGGCCCTGCATCACGCTCCGAGTCGTATTAAAATATCAGAGGTAGAGTGAGGGACTCTCTCTCTCTCTCTGCATCGTTCACGATGCTCGCATTAAATCATCCACCCACTATCCTCGTCTCGGTTTCGCTTCTTCTCGGCCCTTTTTGCCTCTTCTTCGTCTTCTCTTTTTTGGGCCTTTTCCTTACCTCTTTTGGTTCCCTTTTTAACCGCGGGACTATCTTCGAAAACAATCGCGAGAGAGCGAGAGAGAGAGAGAGAGAGAGAGCGAGAGAGCGAATGATGGACCTGGTTTGTATGGCAGTGGTGAGACGGTTGAACGAAAGAGAGAGAGAGAGAGAGAGAGAGAGAGAAAGAGAGAGAGAGAGGCTCGCTCGCAGGGGATTTTTCGTCAAAGGCGGTTTGAGCACATTATGATTGTGCGTGGCTTATTAACATCCCGTTTCGCGATCGGCTTTTGACGATAGCGTGAGCGCGCGCCTCTTATTTTCACGGTGTCTTTTTGCATGTCCTTTAGGTCTTGACGTGCGCTTGATTTATGGCCAGTTCGAGGTAATTTTTTGCTGGAGAACGTTGCTCGGTTGATAAAGTTGTATATGCGCAGAAACAAACAGGAAAACAATTAAGAATATTTTCAGCTTTTTATTTTATAGTCGTTTGAATAATAAAACCGTATATTGGCCAGAAATTTGAGATCTTGTTCAATATTTTCTAGTAGCTGTATACATCTTGGATGAAATTTAATTGTCCATCAGAAGAAAATATATATTTCTGATTGATCGATCGAAGACTCGTTGACTGGCTTAAAAACCGATCAACACTTTAAGCCTCGTCACAATGACCGGTTCTTCCGTGTCCATTACTATATATAATCATATATAATTATGCGTCTTAAGAAATGAACAGCTTTTACATCGAGTCATTGTAACATATTCTATCACTGTAATAGTTATAAACAGTCTATTTGTATCCTGCATTGTTATTATAATAACGCAGTTTCTCGTCAAATCGAGCATCAAATCTTAAATAATTCAGGATACAGATTGGGTTTTGGGTTCGGCAACTAGAGATCGACACACCCAAAAACGAGGATGCAAAGGAGCATCTAATCCACAGACCTACACAGTCTATCCCAGTTCTCTCCGTGCGAATCTAATTTTCGCTCGTGGCTCATCGGGAACCTTATTTATACCGCAAAGCATCGCTGCACGGGGGGAAAGACGATATCTCGTGCGCCGGGGCGAACGACTCTGTTCCTCTTTCGCGCTCTCGAGACTCTATATCGTCGAACCTCATCGTCCCGTTCGCACTGCGCGCGGAAGGGATAATCGTCCAAACGATTCCCGACCGCCAGGTTCCCACATTTTGCCAAAGCCACCCCCGCTCGCGATTCTCCTCTCTCTCTCTCTTTCTCTCTCTTTCACTCTCCTAATCTCTTCATCTCTCTCGCTCTCTCTCTCTCGGTGGTTCCCTTTTTCACATACACACACACACGTATGTGGATCCATGGATCGTTCGTGCTTCGTTTTCTGGCTCTACACGCAATATTACAAACGGGAGAGAGAGAGAGAGAGAGAGAGAGAGAGAGAGAGAGAGAGAGAGAGAAGAAATGGAGCCTTTATAGAACTTTTACAGTGGCGGGCATGCGAGGCACGAGCTGATCGTCTACTCGCGACTCCGGAGTCAAGTAGTAAAAGCCCGAGTACGTCCCGGCCGCCTCTTCCGACGTGAGCCTTTTTCTACTGGAATTTTCCGCTGCGAGGACGCGTCCCAGTCTACACGGCATAGGAGCTATCGGTATGAAAGCGTCGATGCATTATCGTTAATTGCCCGAGACGCGATTGAGCTGTTTTTTGGTATCTCAAATTCTGGGGACGAATGGAGTTGCATTCGTCGTGCCCCAGACGATTTAAAACTGCGGAGGGTTATTTTTAGAACTGAG
>UELU01121584.1:0-60533 GCA_900490025.1 Megastigmus dorsalis | reverse complement strand
GCCCGGTGAAAAGTTTGCACTTTACCGCTGTGGATTACATGCGCCGGACTGAGCCGTTTACATTCTGCTTGCGCAACAGAGTGCAGGTTTCAACCACTTATTTCTTTTTTTTTTCTTTTTGTTTAATAGACAAGTATTAAATAGTTGTAGACTTTTATAGACCATCTACAAATAATTGTCGAAATCGAAATGTCAGCATATTTTACATGTGTGAAATAACATCAATTTGAAGTGTTTTAGATTTTTAGATTTTAATTACGTATCATTATCTTAAACGGATCCGATTATCGAGTAGCAAAGGCAGCTGTATGGTTTTCGATGCGATAAGTATATATTTAACATTTCTCTACCTCCATGTACAAAACTCACACTTAAAAAGTAGAAGCTCCAATCTAAATTAAGAACTGATAGGCCACACTTCGCCGCGCAAACATTTAAACAATAAACGAAACCGAAAGATAATCTAGTAATCGATCGTGCGCCTCAGCCAAAACTCTCTTTAGTGCAAATGTAATTACACACATAGGCAGCGGGGCGCATTATAAACTTCCTCGATCGTCCGACCGACGCTAAAATCGATGCCGTGGAGTTCGAATAACGCGCTCAGCGGGTGTACTTTAATTTTCCGCGCGAATCTCCAGCTCTCGAGTGCGGTTCATAAAGCAGGCCGGCAGTCGCGGCCCCTCGTTACACCCATGTACCGCGCGTGCACTGCACGTATATACTTGGAATTCACCTACACTCGCAGACACACCCACACACCCACACACACACAGAAACACGTACACAAGTGTAAAGGCCGTAGGCTGTTAAAGCGCGGCGCTTCTCGCGCAGTTCCTTTTTATTAAACGCCACTTCGCGCTCGTTACGAGCGGCCACCATTTTATTTCGCACCCACGCGATATTTTACTCTCTTTTTCTTTTTCTCCTTCCCCACTATATTCCACTCCTCCCCCTACCCCATGTGGAGGGCTAAGAGAACGCGAGTTCAGCCTCTTCCGAGCTTCTTTTACGCTTATTTTTCCTCCTCCACTCTCGCTACACGTCTCTCTCTCTCTCTCTCTCTCTCTCTCTCTCTCTCTCTCTCTCTCTCTCTCTCTTTTATATTTATTTTTTCTCCGATACTTTCTTTCATTCCTTTTTCACTATTGCTCCTTTCTCCCTTTCTATCTCTCTTTCTTCTACAGTCTGACTTTAGATAGACCACACGCCAGATTTATAAATTATTTTTCAGATATAATTTTTATGAGATGCGAAATATTTTTTTCTTATTAGGATATTCAGAGTATACATCCCTAAAATATGCACATTTTTGTAGACTAAGTATTATTTTAATCGAGCAACATTACTAATCAAGTTTGAGGGTAAAGGTTCAAATTGTCTTATTTGAAAGCAAAAAGTAATTACAAAAATTGGTACCGAGAAAACAAAACCTCATTCGAAGTAAGCCTACTGCACCTTGCTGCACCTTGCGTTTTCGTAGGTCCAGTAAGCTTGTTTCTTTTTTATCCTTGATCCTTCCTCTCTAACACCGACAGCTCGCAAACTGTATAACCCGACATTTTCTAGGGACACTTGAACCGCCATCTTAGTACACCGCATACATAGCGGACAAATATCCGCGGGCAAACTGATCTTTCCGCCACGTCCACACTGAATTCCGCTCTATTCTTCGAATTAGACGAGCATCTTCAACACGCACGCGTGCGAAATATATACAAGGAGGGTAACTGCAGCGTTTATTTTATCTCCAGGCGCGCGAGTACCTAGCGTGTTTCAATCGTGAATGTGCGCCGGCTATAGATTTCGTAGAACGCGCCGGTGTGTATATGTGCGCGGTACAGTTTGCGCTGGACTGCGAGCACGTTAATGAGCGAACTGTAGTAGGTTACCTCGAATAATGGTTTTGTTGTTTCAGCTTTGTTCGCGATCGGTGCAGTTCAAAAGGCAACGCGCGCGAGCGATTAATTGCAAAAGGAACTAAAAGAGAATGTTATCCCCGATTATTGCGGCTCGCGCACGTGAAACGATTTTTTAAAGGGTTATTTTAATTTAATTAACATATAGTTCATTGTAAATCTTGCTCGCATACTCATTCCTCTTGCGCTTTATATAATCGCGTGTATATATAAATTTCAAGCCAAGTCTATTTCCATTCGCTTGTTCCACGCACGCGTATATAGCCGGACAGCCGCGCAATCCAATAACACTCGTCATTCATATCACTCGGAGCAAAAGGCTTTTGCAAAGCCATATTTTACGCGTCTCGCACCGTGCAATTACACGATTAATGCCAACTATATTTTACATAATTGTCGTTATAATTATGACAAAGACACTTATACGGCGAGCGCGGCTCCAACTATACTCTCTCGATATAAAAATAAAAAAAAAACCTCTCTCCCCTGCCTCCCATTCATCACGTAAATACTCTCGCGCGAATTAATTAGCATACGCGGCTCGTAACGCACTCTCTGCGCTTGTGTGTATCTCCAGCATCGCGATAGAGTCCCCCCCCCGTCAAATGGGAATATAGCCCGCCGCGCAGCGCTGCAAAAGAAGCATTTCGAAACAATCGCATATTTCAAGCGATCCCCGTGTATAACGTACACCATACATCGCATAATTACTTCGGCGCATCACGCAGGGCCCCGCAAATGCACTTTATTCCATTAACAGAAACGAGCGATGGGAGAAAAATCCGCGTATGAGCGTCGCTTCCCTGCGCCCAGCGAGTCTAAGCGCAAAAAGAGACGACGACCGTTACACACTGCGCGCATATAACGCGCGCGGCACACGGAGAGTGCCATAAATCTTGTCAATGAAGCGAATCGTGGAAACGTGCCACACGCCTACCCCGTAGTATATAGAGGCCCAGCGCGCGAGCGCGTATATACAGGAATCTTTTAATCGCTGCTAATAACAGGCCTAGGGAGGCAGCTCCGATAAAGGCTGCAGGAACGAGAGAGAGAGAGAGAGAGAGAGAGAGAGAGAGAGAGATAGAGGGCGCCACCGAGGGCAGTTCTTTCACTCTCACACGCCGAATGGGGGCTACCGCATGATTGATAAGTCCATAAAGTCCGTGTGTGTAGCCCCCCCCCCCCCCCCCCCCCCCCTTTCTTCTTTTCGGTGAGTGGGGAAGGTGGGTGGGGGGGGGGGCAGCTTCTTCCTCTGCTGCTGCCATTCCAGCGGAGCCCCCTACACCCACCCTCCTTTTTTGTTTTAGCCGCGGGTGACTTCCGTGACGGGATGATGACGGTGTCCCGTGGGCTGCGCGCGCGCGCGCCTTCGCTCCCCCGAATCATCGTCATTATATATACGCGGGGGTAAGCCCCGTGTAATGCAAGGGTTTGCCCAGCATCGTCAATGCCACTGCCACCGAATTCCTAAACGTCGAGCTCTGTAATTCAGACCTGTCCGTATGGCTCGCGTGTGTGTGCGCGTATGTGTGTGTGGGTAAGGATGCCTTGGGTACAACCACTTGGTTGAATCGCGGTTGCGCTGGCTCATTTGAAGCTACCGATCGTTTCCTTCCGATTAGCGATGGGGGAGATATACTTTATGGTAGATTCTTTGCTGCGTTGTGCCAGGGAGGAACGGTTATCGATTAATGAATGATCGGACTGGCTCGTTAAATTAGGGAGATACATATGAATGCAATACTAGACAATTCGAAATATATTGGCGTTTAAAGTGCATACGCAAAAAGTTCATGAGCAGAAATCAATGTTTATTAAATAACAAAATATGGTAAATGCATTATGTATTTCAATAATTCTGCTTGGCCAGTATTACCCTTTTGGTTGAGGGATCTAAATGATTAGAGATGAACTTATAATCATGATCATTAATAGTTTTTTTTTTTTCTATTCTTTTTGCACAATGAAAAGGAAAGGTTATAACTGCAGAACATACTGTATACGTTCCTCCCTGGTAATAAAACCTTGCTAATTCGATGAGCTTATTACTCCAGATCCAATCAAAGTAAAAAGGCTTTTCTCCCATTTGACCCAATGCAATTGATAAATTAAGTTGCCGCGGCAATTAAACAATAAATTAAGCCAAAGACAAAACAACCTTAATTTTAGCTTGTAAAAGAAACTGGTATCTCCGAATCTTTTTTCTTTCTCCAAAGCCGGGGCGCATGCACACACACACAACACATGGGGGCCAAAGAAAAATATGGCAAACATTGATTTACAACGTGGCATTTTACGGTCCGAGGTGAAGGAGTCGATTAGAATGAAACGGCCTGAGCTTCGCAACCCCTATGGGAACACAGCGGAGTTTTAATTGCAGGCTGCGGATGAGGCCGAGCGCGAGCGTCGAGGGAGGCTATTCTTCTTTCTTTCCTCTCGTCGGTAAAACATTCGCGGCTCTCTCGCTCTCCTCGCTATGCACTCGCGAACCCGCGAGGAGAGCTCTCGACTCGTTCTCCTTTCTTCCTCTCCTCCCTAACTCTTTCTTTCGGTTTCGTTCCTTCCTTCTCCCTTTGAGAGATATACTCTAAAGAGCCAAGCCTGCTGTCTTAGAGAAAAGAGAGAGAGAGAGAGAGAGAGAGAGAGAGAGAGAGAGAGAGAGAGAGACACACACATACGTGCACACACAGGTTAAAAAAAAGCGGGTGAAGAGACGTAGGGGATACGCGTATAATAACAGAGCGCGCTCGTCCGCGGTGTGTGCGCTGTTTTAAAAAGAAAGGAGGGCCCTTTCTCGTTCCGGCGTTCCGTTCGTTCATAAGCCTTCTTTTGGATCTGTTGCAAGTCTTTCCTCTGCTGGATGCAGCACCGACTTTGCCGAGCTTTCAGTTGAGAGTAGGGACTAATCGGTTTGCACCTAGGTGAGAATTAAATGAATCGTCAAGTGTATGGGAGGTATGAATTGTGTTTGCGCATGGAAAAAGATCACATTTTAAAAAGTGCGATAGCGACTGATTGAGCGACGATGTACGTCTTCATAATATTGCACAAGTACTCATTCGCCAGGAGATCATCGCTGTTAAACAAATTTTGAAAGACCTGTCTTAAAAAATTTTTTCCGACAATACTAACCTAACCTGTACCTATTAAAATCTTAATTTCTCGATATAGGTAGCACGTGTCTACCCAAGGTAAAAACAGTCTACCTAATCAGCTCCACACAAGATCCTCGAACGAAAAATCGTTGCACACAATCATCGAAAAGCATCCGCATCCTTTGACGTCCGAACCAAGGAAACGCATCATTAGACATCAAGACAGCGCCCCATCGGTGTTTTCCTTATATACAACTCCCAGCAGCCCCGAGAACGGACACGCACGGCACCGCATCAGTAGCGCTGCACGCCATCAATCATCCGCGCAACCCGGTCTTTCGTCATTTTTCGGAAAAGCTCTCCTGGCAAGACACAGCGCTCCACCTGGCCGGATGCACAACGCGTATCCATCTCCTGAGCGAAGGAAAGTGTGGTGGCTCACGCGCGCACGTACTCGCCACCTCGATTGCACCGCACGATGAGCGACGGTATATAAACGAGCGCCGATGAAGCTCGTTTTCGCGTTCGTTCGCAAATTCTCGAGAAGAGCTGGTTAATTAATCAGATCCCAGGAGAAAGACAGGCTCGTTCAGGGATAAGTTCAATTGTAAAGCCGGACGCGATCAGTGAGGGAGATACAAATGTGCGTGTGTGTGTGTGTGTGTATGCGCCCGAAACAATGAGCAGAACAGAGCGTTGTTGCATATCATCGCGTACATCCTATGCCATGCTGAAGATCTTTAAGGAAGATCCGTGGGGTGTATGTTGTTTTAACGGAAAATGGCTTCGTTTAAGATGATGGAGAAGAGATGGCACGGTTGGATGAGTGTCGTTACGCTGGTTAGCGGCGATTGAGATGTGCTGACGCTATTTGAAGACAGTTAGATACATCCTATTCCAGTAATGTGGACATTTCGAGTACTCGATTTTAAATTCATCGAAGACTCACCCTGTTTACTAACCTGTTTACTTATTAGCGTATTCGCAGTGAACGTTAAATAATCTGCTGCTAGATAGTCCAACTGCAAGAAAAATAAACCAATCGTTGTGTTCTCCATCTTCGCGTTTCCACATTATCGTAAAAATTCGATGTTAACAGTGTTGAAATTTTTAAACTCTATAACGTACACTATTAATTTCATACTCCACTAAACGATACTTACCTCGTGGCGACGAGCATCGCGATCGCCACGTAAATGGAGCCTGAACTTGGTTCATTCTTGAAAAAGAACCTGCAACTAAGACGAGGGAGGGATCAACGTGTACAGTTTTTTTTCCCTCGGTCGCGCGCGGTATTCCTCTATGGGAATGATACCGGCGGCGAACGTAAATAGGAAGGCAATCCTTTTCATTCTCGAGACGGACAGCAACGTAGTTGTCTTCGTGTTGTCCGTATATTCGACTCGCATGTTCTCGCGAATGAATGAATCGACGGCGGGCGGCTCAATGGAAATGACGCGCGGTTCCCACTGTCTCGTGTTACGCGCCGCCTGGCGTTACGATATCGCTCCTTCTCTCTTTCTCTCTCTCTCTCTCTCTCTCTCTCTCTCTCTCTCTCTCACTCTCATGGTTTTGTAGCGAGGAAAGAATACGCCGCCATGTTTCATTCATCGCCAATCATCCGAATGAAGATCCGGTGATTCATCAACGATGAATGAAAATTCAATTCTACTCCCAATGTAAGTTCGACCTCGAGTAAATACTTCACGGTATAGATTATCTAGGATCGGTTTGCAAGTAGTTTATATTGTTAGTAGAAAAAATTGTTTATGTGCTCTTAAAGTTGTGGGACGTAGAAGATTTGAAAAATAGTTACTTTCACTACATCTTGTATGTAGACAAAAAAAATGAAATCGGTAATTGTTAAAAAAATAAAATCGATAGCTTTCATCGGAAAATTGCGTTGGCTCGTAAAGTTATACTGCGCAAAAAATCTTAATCTTGTATTATAAGTACACTTATAATTCAAATCTATTGCGCAAAAATCCTGTTTCAATAACGATCAATCTCATAAAAGTATCCTTCGATCGGCAACATATATATATTCGCGTATAATCCCAAAAGCTAATCGAACTTCTCCCACGCAGCCATATGCGCTCTTGCTCGTTCCGAAAACGAAAAACAAACAGAAATATATACCCGGCAAATAAACAGAAAACAAGCTGAAGACAAGGGAAAAAGAGAAGAACAGAGATAAAAGCAATCTCTTCGAATGAGCCTAAGAGAGTGAGAGAGAGAGACTCGTCCTCTCCCGCGATATATGCAGCAACACACGAGCTGCAAGAGAGAAAGAGAGAGAGACCACGTGATCCGAGGCAACTTTTAATTGGCCACGGAAGAACACACGCGCCGTGCGGCAGGGTAGTGAAGGGAAAGGAGGAAGCGACACTCGTATGTGTACGTGTATAACGCACACACACATATATATATATATGCACACACTTGGAGTTTCAAAGTCGCAGGAAGGGGAAAAAGACGCTCGCACATATACGGGGGTTGCGCCGGGAGAACACGCGGGATTAGACGAGATCGCATCGTCGGCCGTGTCCCTCTCTCTCCCCCTCTCTCTCTCTCTCTCTCTCTCTCTCTCTCTCTTGCTTGCACACGGCGAAGACAAAGACGAAGAGAGAGAGAGAGAGAGAGAGAGAGAGAGAGAAGCCGAGGGCGGGCTCGTAGCAGCTCTTGGAGTAACCCCACCAACGGATCTCTCTCTCCGCAGCTACGACGAGAGCTTATACGTATACACACCTTCTCTCCGATCAAGCGGCTCCGACTCTCTTTCTCGTGTGCGCGCATACGTACTCGCGCTCACACACACACGCACACGCACACACACACGGGCCAGAGAGAAATAAAACGAGAAAACGGAGCCCCACGCACTCTCTTTCTCCCTCCTGAACGCGTCTGCTGTGTATACGCATGCACGCGCCGCCAAGAAAGAGAGAGAGAGAGAGAGAGAGAGAAAGACGCACGCACACAGACACACGCAGAGGGAGAGACAAGTTGCTGGTGGAGGGCCGCGAAGATCCGCCTCCGCCGGAGCGGAGGATCGTCGAAAACGGCACCTCAGTTATAATTGTCGGCCCTCGAGAGCCGCACCGCCGCTCTCCTAATTGTTACTCCTACGCCCGGCGTTATAAACGCTGCGGTGTGCCATACGGAAACGCGCGTGTTCCACATCCGCACGCGCCTCTACTTATCCTCCTCTCCCTCTCTCTCACTCTCTCTCTCGGTGCGTTATAATCGCACGTCGCCGCGCAGAATCGTCCTCGTGGCTCTCTCTCTCTCTCTGTTGCACCCCTTCCCCACCAACCCTACCGGGACTTCTTCTTCTCGTACACACCGGAAGTTGTGTGGATGCGAAGGTCGCCGCGGCGAGATAAGTGTCCTATATACTTGCGCATACGAGTGACAGAATGACTCGAGTGTGAAGTTTCGGACGATGCTGGAGTTTGCTGGTTCTGGAGAGATGTTTGCGTGTGCCGAGGAGACGAGGATTTGAGAGGAGAGAGAGAGAACTCGAGTTGGGGCAATCGAAGAGTGATTTTTTGGGCTCATATCGTTATAACGGCTTTGGATCGTGCAAGTAAAGGAAGATGAATTGCGCCTACCAGTATCCCCAAGCCATGCATCCACAGAGCGCCATCAATGTGCATCAAGCGATGCCACAGCAGATGCATCATCAGTCGTCCGACACGGAATTTTTGGAGGTAATTGCGTTAAGTTTCGTCCGCTCTTCGGGAGATTGAGGTGAAAAGTTTTGATTGGCTTATTAGATGCAGATTACACCGTTGAAAAATACCGAACAAGTGATTAATGCATTATAATGCATTTGTAATTGCAAAATCTGATGATAAGTTTCTTTCGATAAATTAGAAATAAATATAAATTAGTTTTTAAGTAGAAAAAGACAGTGTCTAGTAACTAATTTTAATCCCTAGAATGTTACTAAAATATATGAGAATTATAAAAGTGGTAATTCCTAAAAAGAAAAAACTTTTTTGATAAATGAAAATTTAATAGTGGCATAATTTCGCAAGTAACAAAATAAATGTCTGTTACTACTTATATTTTGGTAAATAATTTTTCGATGAACTATTTCACATTGGTAAAATTTAATTTGGTAATTATTAAGAAAATTAATCGTTCCAAGAGTTGAATTCATTCTACAAAATAGAAAATTTCTATCAAGTATTTAATTGTGTAAAATTATGATTTTAAAAAAAGGAAATTCCAATATCTTCATACTGTACATTATTTAAATTAATTGATATTAAACAAAAATGATATAATTTGACAACAAATTGCATAAAATAAAAATATTGAATTGCGTACTTAATAGTAACCGTTATCATGTCTGATAAAAAATCTTTAAAAAAAAGTTAATTTCTGACACTTTTTCTGATATCCGAAATCGAGTTTGTACTTACCAATTCATGTTTTGAAAATGACGAAACTGCTTGTAAGTGCGCGTAGAAATTTCAGCATAATGTGAAATTTTCCGAGAAATTTGAATTGATTTGTATTTTCAATCATGGCATTATTGTTTCTCTAGAAAGTATTTCCTTTGACCATCATTTTTCCTCTTATTAAATTATAAATTAATTAATCAATCATTAATAAGAAAATTTTTAAATTAGCATTCTACGTCACTGTTCGCTCAAATGAGTGATACCTATATAATATAAAAAGTCATAAACCTGTAAAAACTAAACCACACGTACCAAATTAAATTAATGCCACCATAATTAATTATAGAGATTAAGGCAGCTTAAGGGTTAAGATCGTACCCCGCGGCCTTTAATAAATAACATCGGAACCTATTCCGCTCGCATATCTCATAATTACACATTTCCTTCCCGTCCACCGAAACAGCGGCGTTCAACTGGTGGCATAACCAACCACCTTTCCTACCTATACATCTTCACGAATAAGCAGGAGAAAGAAAAAACGTTATTAAACGCACAACTTCCCTCAATTTCCAAAATTTTTCAAAAAAAAAAAAAAGTTCTCCGCGCGTCGTTAATCTTCCGCCTAATCCTAATGCTCGGCCCGCAAGAAAAGCACCGCTGAAAAAACGAGCAGTCGTAAATAATTTGGCCGAACAGGGTGGCGAGCGCCAGCTCTCTCTCTCTCTCTCTCTCCAAAAAACTGGTATGCAGTATATAGTAGCATCTGCCGGTCGAAGGCTGCGGAAGAATTTGACGAAATCTTGACACACGCGCGCGCGCGCAAGCCAAGGGAATCGACATGACGGAGATATGTCGGGGAGCAGCGGCGGCGGTGGCGGCTGCTGCGACGGCGTCCTGGGCGTGACCGGAGCCAGCCCCACGTTAATTGTTCATCTCCCGTAGTCGTCCCCGCGTGCACCGGGCCAATGCAGCCTCTTATTCCACCCTCTGGTGTCTCGCTTTCTGTCTGTCTGTTTTTCTCCCTCTCCCTCTCGCACACGGCGGATTTGACAGCGAAAACCCAATTTGTCCGATTGCCAATTGGATCGTCTGGTCCCTTGCATATGTATGCCCGTGTATAGATATACGCGTAGTCGTCGGAAAAGAGGGAGAGAGAGAGAGAGTCAGTCTTCTGTTTCCTTTTGCCGTTCCACGCGTTCTGCTCACTCTATCTCTCTCTCTCTCTCTCTCTCTCTCTCTCTCTCTCTCGCTCACTTTTTTTCTCTATTTTGCTCTCGATCGAGTTCGACGACTATGGTATCGTGAAATATTCACGCCGGTTGGCAGAGGAAGTGAGGCCCCAGAAGGGAGGCGAGAGCGATTTGCAATTCGTATTTTGCCAGGAGGAAGCGGAATTCTCGTGGATTTTATTTGTTCCGCAGCCGTATAGGACGCAGCTCTGCGGTATGGCGAGAGGCTCTTTTTGGAGAGCCCCGAGATATATATATTTGCTTTTCGCTTATGCATTCGCATGAAAATTTGCTGATTTTATGTATGTATATACACCGTGTGTACAGACTGTATTATATATAAGCATCCATATTAGGTGGTTTAATAAATTTCTAGGTATATATCAACCATGAACTTTGAAAAATCAATGTCTCGATACGGCTGGAACGTTCATTAAAATTAAGGATAATATGCAATAATTATTCTGCTAATAAATGATTATCAATTATTTATAAAATGGAGCAGCTGCGAAGTAATGAAGGATATGAAAAATATTAATGTGTTGCGAGAAGACGAGATCTTTAAAGCATGACGCAAATTGGAGCTGAAAGTATAAGGTAATTCGGTCTTCTATGACGTAATTTGATTTACAAAGCATAAACATTTAAAAATTACTTTCAATAGTGAAAGGAGAATCATTTCATTTAAAATCGTATCGCGATGACACCATTCTTTAACGGATTTCACTTCGATCTTTTTTATACACCATTTATGAAAGTATATTGCATAGAGATCCTTGAGTATGCGCCTAAAACCTCTTGATAGAGTTGTATAGGCTTAAATGTGCTAACAATGTAAAAAGCGCTTAATTTTCAAGAATTTGATTAGCAAATATACAATTTATTAAACCCTAACCCCTCAAACTTCATTGTGCCAATCCAAAATGACACTTATACTTCAATTTTTATTTATAAGAAAATTGGTCGGACTCGAAGTTACCGATTTTTAAAATTAACCAGGTAATAGTTTTAAACGGTTGCATTGATGTATAATATGATTCATTCATGTACAGATTTCATATTCTCTAGATTTTGTTTACAATAAACACAAATTTTACGACTAAAATTAAACTGCATTCATCAAAAAAAATTTCGCTACTCTTAAAAAGTTCTGCAAACAAGTATTTCGCATTGAATTCTAATATGTTCAAAAGTAATAACTGCTACTTAAAAAAAGCTAAACGGAATTTCGTAACAGACCGGAACGCAAGGACTCTCTTACATCGACCCGTAAAGTAGCTCAACATAGAATCCTCCTACAATTAAGCAGTCCAACCGAATGGTATAGGATCGCATCTATAGAAATATACCGAAATACGCGTAATCGGGAGGTGGCGCGCATAATAGGAAGGAAGAAATCGCGCTCGCTTGAGCGCAAAGGTATACATACGAGCAAGAGCAAAAGAAAGTGAGAGAGAGAGAGAGAGAGAGAGAGAGAGAGAGAAAGAGACGTAGCTGGGGGATATTAATATAAGGGCTCGATGCGTAATTATAGTGATTACCGTATTGCCGTGGGGCGGTCGGGGGCGTCGCTCAGTTTGCACGTCATTTCGCAATCTTGGCAGCGCCGAAAAATGCTTGGCTTGCTTGCGCGCGTCGCCGCCGCCGCCGCGGAATTTGACGCGTCAATCGTCTCTCTCGCGGCGTCGATATGAGCTCTGATGATCTCTCCTTCCCTTCTTTAACTCCTTCTTCTTCTTCTTCTTTCTCCTCTTTCTTCATCTTTTTTCTCGAACGGTACAACGAGCCGCGTTTCCCCGCCTATGCGAGAATTATGTATAACGCGTTACACTTTATCTGCGGTAGAGAAGAATTAATCATCGGCCTTACCGAATTATGCAGACGAGCCATTTAGAGTACATGGATGCTCGTGATCGCGCCGCGTGTGTGCATATCGTAGCATAATTTATGAATATTTTATGCGTATAAGTCGAGTATATACCGATTTCAGCGAGTGGCCCTGATTTTCAAGCATTAACCGTAGGAACAGTGTTTCCGATACTTTTTCTATTGATAAAATTGGTTATCGATGAAATAGTTGTATAATAAAGACATTAATCATTTCTATTGAAGTATAATTATATATACATATATATATTGCATGAATTATTAAACTAAGATAGATATAATATTTAATTCTCAGTAGCGTAAAGATGTCAATTCAGTCATAATGAAGAATTCGATTTCTCAATGCACATGCGAACGCGATGAAAAACTATAAGTACTCGCTATGCAACATTTGCCACTTGCAAAACGAGCAAAAAGCATTTTCCACGCTGAATTCATTCCATCTACCTAGAAGTAAAAAGCAAAATAAGAGCAGTTCGCACAGCAACGGCGGTGAACAAAAAAATCCTGACACAAATAATCCGCGCGACGTATAATTATAACAACTGAATCCTCGGGAAAACTTATATTCTCCTCCTCCCCCCCCCCCCCCCCCCCACCTGTTTTTGCTATATGCATAGAGAACATTATGCTTTTACGATCACGCCACAGGTCGACAACAACGACCACGACGACGTCGAAGACGACGAAAAAAAAAAGGAAGAATAAAAAAAAGAGAGAAATAAAGAAGAAACAGACGAAACGCGATGTGCAACTAGACGGAACGCTCGTCTCTCACGCAGCGCGCGGCGAAAAAGCTCGCGTGCAGAACCGCCGCCGAGTTTCCACGACTGCAGCAGTTCTCTCGAGGTCGGGCTACCGGCGGCGGCGGCGGCGGCGGCGGCGCGAAAATACAAATCGCTCGGGTATAGAGCGAGCCACGTTTTTCACGGTGACAGGCCCCGAGATCTTCGCACAACCGGCAATTTCCCAACAATTAGCGGGGCCGCGTTCGTTACATTATATCTTTTGTGCGGACCACGCGCGGCCGCTTAATTGTCGCTTATGAGTCCCTCTACCCTCTCTCTCTCTCTCCCTCCCTCTCTCTCTCTCATTTCTGCTGTAATTATCGACATTATCGTGTCATTATGCAGCGGAGAGCTCGTCCGCGAGTTATACTGTATTATACGTATGATCGGAGCAAAAGCCGCGTGGAAAAATCCCTATGTGCCTAATGCACTTTTCTCCAGATCTACTTACCGTTTAGGAATTGCGTGCGTTTTCTTTCGTGTGTGTGTGTGTGTGTCTGAGCTACTTTTCAAATTTTTCCGAGTTGCTAGTATATCGCATGACCGAAGATTTTTATTCGTTTAACTTTATTATCGATAGGTTAGTCGATTGTAATTGTGGGTTTGTAAATTGTTAATTTTATACGTGCCATGAAAAAATATTGCACATATAGAAAAATAGCATATAATTGATATAAGAATGTATAGAGTATAAGCTGATATACGGTTACATGGATCGTTTTACCTAGACGTTAGAAAAATGAAAGTATCTCTAGCTCGATCTTGTTAGCTACAAAGTATATAATTTAGTGCAGTTCTAGTATCTTATAAATAGCGTTTATACATATATATACTACAGCTATACCATTTCTAAATATTATAACAACTATCATCATGTTGGTTCTATGCCTTGTCAATCAATCAGTTTTTCCCATCAAATTCGCTCTCGATTCCTCACTATATACCAAGATCTAATTCAATTCTACAGCCCATGCATAATATTTAAATCAAATATATACATACAATAAAGAAATCAAACGTCATCCGATACAAGAGCGAAACTAATTTAATAACCCGCGCGCCAACATCGCTTTAACACTTTTTTTCCCAAGGAAATCCCTTTCCACCCTCGTCCTCCTATATACAAGACTCGAAGTCTAGAGAGAGAGAGAGAGAGAGAGAGAGAGAGACGAGCTCTTTGCCTCCTCGCGAAATATATAAAAGCGCCCGAGGGAATAAAACCGAGGCGAGCGCGCGCGGTGACGCTTTATTGGCTTTCGTCGAAGAACAACTCGAGCGTCGTCCCGCGGTTGGTCGCTCGGTTGTTATACGGATCGCGCGAACGCGTTCTAGTCCCGGACGATAAAGGCCGTAAAAGAGAGCAAAAGGAGGGAAAAAAAGAGAGGAGCGAAAGCCAGGCGCGAGAGTTATACAGTCTCTCCCGGGGAACACTCCATAAATCTGACGGTCCCTTCGCCCGCGACTTCGCTATAGACGTATATATATATATATATGTATTCATATATGTGTGTGTGTGTATACTGAAAAGCTGAGTCGCGCACATCGAGAATCTACGACCTGCAACGAGTTCGTAAATCAACGGACGCTTGACTTTGCCGTGTCTTGCGAGTTTGTGGACTTGTCGTCTCTATGTGCGCGGATCTGTGTGCACAAGCAGGTTTTTCATTCGTACTGCGAGGACTGACATTTTACTGATGGGACTCGAATGAGTTTGCGATTTTGAAAATTTGGAGAGTAAAAAACACGATGATTTAAACAGAATGTCTAAATCGGGTTTGGCACTTGCACCAAACTTGTCGACGATGATCTGATAACACAGTAATGTTAAGCAGTGGCATTTAGAAGTTATTACTATTGGAAATAATACCAAGATCTGGAAGGTGAATGTTGAACACTTTAAAAGTCTATTATTTGACTACCGGTAGCATTATTGTTTTATGGACTCTAACTTTTGCATTTCGTGGTAAATAGTCGACGTCTTACGAAGTTATTAATGGAATGAGAACATGCATTTCCTATGAGCTTATTCGTTTTCTAAATTCTAGTTTTATCTTACTTTTTATCTTTGCAGTTCCAAGGTATTGAAACCGATCTATTTAACAAAGTATCATGCTAAAAACTTTCCTATTTTTTACTGTCCAACCGTTAGCTGATTCTATTTTATTTTTTTCTCATTTAGTTGCATTTATTATCTTACTTTTCCTTTCTCTCTTGATTCATAATCATGTTATACAAAGAACAAAGAACTTGATTCTGTAGTTTATTTACATTGGTTATCTTTATATACTAATAAATATGTAATCGCTTATAGATCTTTCCATTGGAGTTAATATCCATAATCTCCATTGTAGTTGATTTCGATAATCATGTGTGAGACAGTACCTTGCGGGACATTGTACAGAAAAATAAGAACAGTAAAATAACAATTAATTTTAATCAGCTATAATTCTTAATGAAAAATGGCATGCCATTATATCTATGCGTCTCTTGAAATCAATCAAGCTGAACTCTCGCAAGGTCAGTATTTCAAAATCTGATTACGAGTAATAGTTATTTCTGACGCAACGAAAACAATACATACCTCATATATCAGACTTACGTGAGAACATTGATAAAGCCTTTTGTTTTCCTATTCGGTATAATAATATTTCTTTAATAACGCATGCATAAACAGGTGTCCTATCTACGTTCGAATCAATTATCCTCAATCATACGAATAATCACGAGCGCAATAGAAATATACCCCGTAAATACACTCGCATACGAGAAGCACCGATTCAAGAATATCTCGCGAGTACGATTCGCAGTCCTCGCAATGGCGAGTCGCTGTCTACGATAATAATCGTCCACAAGAATTATTTAGTTTAGCACAATTACGCAGTCGTAGGATAATCGAGTGACGTGTCGCGACGAACTCGCCGCGAACGCTGCACTGCAGCTCTATGCATATAAATATATTCAATTCATTACGACGCCCGGTCATTAGTCCGTTCCGATCGATTGTTCGGATTACTGTAATTGCGAGAAAACACTTTCATTAGCACGATTCCTCGGTAATTACCCGAAGAAATAGCTGTTCTGCGCGAAGAAAAAGAGTTGGAACAGAACTCGATACTTTAAATACACAACTCTGCGCGCACGTATATGCGATGTGAAATTGTCGGGTAATTAAAATCTAATTAAAAGAAAGTTCGCGTAGGTACGAATTTTCAGTAAACTTTTCTTGCTCCAAGGGGTAATGCAGATATGATACGGGTTTAAGTAAAACCTTACTGCAAAAAAGTTGTATAAAGACATTATGGTCGCCACTTTGCGACCAACCAAAATTGTAGTACAGGATTTAAACCAACAATTTTGCACAACTTCAGTAATTGACAGTAGTCTATTGTTCCAGTGGTTTCGCTTCGTTTCCAAACACACTTATTTAATTTAATGTTTATAGAGTGATTAAAATTAAGTCATTGTTTTCTTTTTGTAAAAGAGGAAATTTCGTGCAAAAAAACGCGCCACAAACTTAGTCATTATACTCGATTCCTCAAACGATCCAATCAAACTTCAATAACTACTCGGTGGTTGGAAAATCTATTATCGCGAAGTGCAGTAGAAATCATTCCACACATGACCTGAGGGAAATGACTCTAAGTGCATAACCAGTTAATCTCTTCTTTTACAATGACTTGTTTAATTCACTAAACCGCTTCACGAAGGTACGCGGAAACAGAATTTTCACAAATTGTTTAAACCATTATAAAAAATCTTCCGTTAGTATAATGTTCCGAATCGAATCGAATCTCGTCGAAAAGTAAAAAATCCTTTATGCATAACGCAGAATCTATCGGATACATCAGCACCACTATAACTGTTCTTATACATGAACTTGTTAAATGCAAAACTCATGCGTATATAGCTGGAAGGCAGAAGCTCTTTGAACAAAACGAGGCAAACAAAATAGCTCTTAACGGAATCCAAGTGCACGCGCGGTGTGCGATAAATGAAAAAGTGGGGGGAAAAAAAGTAAAACAGATAAGAAGGGCGGGGGGGGGGGGGGGAAGGCAAAACAAGCTTCTAATGGCCTCGGAACGTCCAATTTCTCGAGATCGATCTACCGCATCAAGTTAACACAATTATTCGCGGATAGCCCCAGGCAGGGATAATTTGCTTACAAAGTAGATAAAAGCGGCGTGGTCGTCGCGCGCGCGGCGTCTTCCTGCTAAAGCAGCGCAAATGGAATTTACGAGGACCCGCGAGAGGGGAAACTCTGTAATCATGAAATCACGAGAAAGAGAGAAAGACAGACTGAGAGAGAGAAGGACGAGAAACTGCATAATCAGCCATCGAAACTGCTCAGAAGTCCAACGTTGCGCGCATACGTATCTACACACATACACATATATGTGTATAAACCGGCATCTATAGACGTCATTTCCGGCCCCGACGAATTATATTAGAGGAGGATCGCATCCGCGGATCGTTTCTGTGTTTGCGCATATATACGGTGTGTAACGAGAAATTTTCGCTGAAGCACGTAATGTGCGCGCGAGCGCGCTCGGGTGAATTTGCCCGCGCGTATGGTTTAATGAATTCGCAATGCTACGTTATGCCGGGATGTGAAATTGCAGACCGTGCCGCGATTGTTTCTGATTGTTCATCATTACCGGTCGCCGTGATTCTATGCTCTTATTTTGGTAGCCGATTGCTATTTTCCTTCTCGCTGTCCTTTTGCGGGTGGAAATTTAATAATTTCTAGGCTTCTTCCTTTATTACCTGCAATCGACGTACGTCTGGTGATCTGGTCTATGAGTAAAAATAGTTATTATACGAGGCGATAAGTGCACGTTGAGTTTTTTTTTTCCAAGCTTCGGATAGTTTTCATAAGAATAGTACGTAGGTTGGTGTTTTTTTCGTTGAAATTCTAAATGCCTTTAGTAATTTATTTTACAGGCTAATGATTTTTAGTCCAGATTCTCTTTTATTTTCTACGGTATAGGAAAACGTTATCCCCACTGGAAATTTACTTATAACAGTAGTTGGAAAAAATCAATTTACTGACGATTATTTTTTAAATTTCTCTTTTAAAAAGTTAAAATCTAGTTTCTTGGCTGAATTTTCACAAATAGTGGGGCTTCTGGCTTTATTCGAATATTATACTGAAAATTTGAAGTATTTCTTTTAGAGCATACGGTGGCCCTAAAAAAGAAAAAGTCGTCGCTTTTCTCGAAGAAGATTCAGCTCTACAAGCCTACACAAGGGGCCTAAGAGAGTAAAAAAAAAGAGAAACCCTAGGATTTCTAGCAATTATTACAGTCCATCAGTATCGTCCTCTCGATGGCCACATGGCCAAACTAAAAGACGAGCGCGTATACGCATCCACGTTAGCCCTCTCAGCCCAAAATCCTCTCTCTCTCTCTCTCTTCTCTCTCTCTTTCTTGTCGGTGTACAGCCGCCCTGTCATTATCCGCCCTCGTTGGCCGCACGATGTCCATTTTCCCTTTCAACCCCGAGAGCAAGAGAGAGAGAGAGAGAAAGCGAGCGCTGGTGTCTGCCAATCAGCGATCCGTCATTGAAAGTCGATCGCACATGTGCGTTCCGAAACAGAAAGAGAGAGGAAGAGGGGAAGAGGTAGAGGAGAGAGAGAGAGAGAGAGAGAGAGAGAGAGAGAGAGAAGAGGGTGCGGGCGAACAGAAGTCGATAAGTATAGATCCTGTCGATCGCGCCGGACGAGATCGTCGGGTATTAAGGAGATTTAGTACGTAGGACTCAATCACTGTGCCCTGCACTTCGTCACGTCATTTTTCACCCAAATTTCGCTAATTTGCTACTTTTCGAAGCGATTTGCCAGATTAGCCGCCTATTTTTGTTGACTTTTTGGATCAGCTTGAAGGGCTGTTTGAGCAACGTCAGTTTTGCATCACGCGATATCGCTCGATCACTTGCGAAAATGGATTACGCAGATTACTGTGCATTTTAAAGTGATAAAATCTAAATTTCGTGACAGATTGTTCGCGATGTAGTTTTTCGTAGAATACGAAAAATGTAATGCTTAAAAATAGATTTTCTTAAACATTGTATGCCAGAGAGAAATTCATGATAGCAAAATATCTTATACTTTTTAATTTCTTTCTTAATTCTAATAATGTATACTTATTTATAGGGGTAACAATTAAGCAATCATAACAATTTTACAACTTGTGAATATAAAAGTATAATTATATGTTTTATTTATGTTACAGGTAAGTTTCCAAAATCATAACGATACGAATTTTCATCTGCACGTAAGTTTAACTATTTATATTTGATTAATTTTAATGTTTATTTTTAAAAATTGCAAAATATTGGACGAACAACAAAAATATGAATACATGACCTTACAATAAAAAGAAAGCAGTATAAAATTTTTGCCATTGTTTAGAGACACAAAATTATATAATTTAAAAAAACTCAATCCCCCTCTCGTTAACCTGATACAAAGGCTTAAAAAAATGAATTGGGAGTTTAATATAACGGGCGTGACACGATACTCGGCATGCACCTTACATTCTTATAATTTATTTGCGACAAAAATTCAATTTTCGGTTTTTTAATGTTTTTATCGGTTACAAAGATGAATTTAATTTTTAATTAAATCTTTAGATGTTATAATCTACTGTATGGATTTGATATGTCTTCTTTAGGAGTCATTTTTGGGATTGTCCTTGCAATAAAAACTTCTTTTAAATAATTAAAAAATAAGTAAAAGAAAAGATGCATGATACATCTAACATTGTATATAAACTCTACTCGTATTACAATTTTTCCCATTTCAACTTGAGATAATTTCAATTCTACTAATATACAGAAGAAAAAAAAACAGTTTAATACAAACTCGCACGCCATAAATTTTTACACTCAAAGATTCCTAAACTCTCAACACCAACATAAATTTCATTCGCGCAGATAACGATCGCTCATTCTCGCGCGTAAAAAGCAATTTTCAAAAAAAGAAAGGAAAAAAAAGTAGAAAATAATCACCTCGTAAATTATTTGACAACAATGCCACCCAGCCGTCCTCTCAATTAAACCCATCGACATGCATCTTTCGTTTACGTGTTTCCTTTTCTCCCCCGCTCGCCGCCCATGGCAAACCTTCATTGTGCCTTTTTCTTTATCCCACGATTGCGCAATAATTCGGCGTTTTCCATGCACACGCCCATCCCTCCTTTCTTCGTAGTCCGCGTGCCGCGTCCGTTCACGAGAAGTTTCCGAGGCTCGAGCTTCATCCCTTCTTGCCTTTTTTTGCCCTCTTTCTATCTCTCTTATAGGCGCGCGCGCGAGCGTTTCGAGTAGTAGCCTTTTAGCCCTCCCACAAGCCTTTGTGTGCTGACCGAAGGGTCGAGTGTGTGCGCCGGTCTCTCTATCGCACCTTCCTTTGTCGGCTCTGCCCAAGGAGCAAGGGAGAGAGAGAGAGAGAGAGAGAGAATGTGGGGGATGAAAGTGTGTATCGGTGAGTGACACGCGATATTCGCATCATCACCTCTCCACTGGCGCGCGCGCGCACACACGATGAGTAACAAGGCCTACGTGTTGTTTTTTTTTTGTTGTATTTTTTTTGTTTTTGTTTTGTTCTTTTCTATACTTTGTCTTCTTTAGCTTTTTTCCCCTCCTTTTCGAGGAGAAAATTGTTTTTCTGGTTCGTTTTGTTGGAGCAGCTCTGCGTGCGCATTTTTTATTCGTGACGAGGCCGCTTGATTTCGTGTTTGATTTTCTAAACTGGGAAAAGACGTAGTGTTGGGTGAATTTCAGAGGCGTAGGAATCTTTTTTTTTATTAGGGTTTCTTTTTTTTAATCAGAAAGTGTTCGTGCTCTCATGTTTGTGCTTACAGTGTATTATTGATGATATGTTAGAATGTTAGTGAGATTAACAAATAATAAGATAAAGATGCCGCTTATCGCAATTTTACTTTTTTGTATCGTTTTTTTTTTATTCCCTGTCTTGATTATCACGATACCTATCTATAAATAACAACATGATCACAGGATCAATAAATAATTATGCAGCGGTCGTAAATAGATAATTTGAAGCGATGAATCACAGAGAGCTTAATACTACTACGTACTTAAGTATTGATCGTACATATAAAACAAAATTATACGATTTAAAAAGATACATATTCTTAATTCCAACACTTTATAACATTGTTTATTAATTATTTATATGGTATATTTTACACGTTACGCAGCTTAAAAACAATATTAAATTCAACCAATTGATTTTGTATTGTTAAAGATAATATGTAAGAGTATGGAATTAATGATAGGCTTAACGACTAATAACGTCTTTTCATTACTCTAATTAAACAGTAATACCCATATCAGAAAACTATTTTATTCATAGTATAAAATGTATACGATATTCCCATTGACTAATCCAGTCGTCAAACTGATTAAAACGACTAATTAGTCCACGAATTCAACTCGCATCACGGCCATAAAGGAGTCGTTCCTCCCATTTAATTCATTACGTAAAAATACACTAATCACGATATTCATAGCTATGAATGAAATGGATCCTTTTAATCAATCACAAGAAGATATTTCGAAAACATATCCTACCAGTCGAGTTGAGCAAAGTGTCGAAACGGTTAGTTGCGAGAAGGGCGTAACGAAGTGCGGCTACGCCACTGGCGTTATGGAAGATAATTGGCCACTTCCCCTCCAGTCCCAGTGTGTGTGTGGCTGTGCGCGTTAGCGAGTGTGTGTGTGTTTATCTGTGTGAGTGTGTTCCACTCGGTAAGAGCGCCGATGAGATTTGAAATTCAAAGTCTCCGATTAAAAACGCATTAGAATCTCATAATGCGATCTCGAATAGTTAATGTGCCTCGACCGCGCAGACTCCGCGTCGGTTCTATCCGGTCAACTTTTATGTATGAGTGTGTGCGAGTGTGTGTATGCCTATACATCGCGCAATTTCTTGTAAAAGGAACTCGATATCTATAGCGATCGTGTGTGCTGATTCTTAAGTGGTCTGTAATTTTCTCAGAATTTCATTAGTTCCATTGTTGGCTCTGTTTTAGTCTTCTAAGGACAAATCGAAAAAGGTCCGTTAAACTATTAAAACATTGATTTGTTTATTATTTTCTACTTGCTTTACAATATGATAGAAATAATATTTTCTAACGTTTTAATGATGTCTTACCTTTATAAATTATTTACATTGAAATTTTAATATCACATATGTAGTGAGTGTTCGTGTGCATATGCGATAGGTATAATGTAAAATGAATAAGGCTATTAGGTATCAGAAAAATTTAATAGCTTTTTTATTAAAACATCATATTTTCTGATAAAAATTTCATATAAGGATAGCTTTCGAATTCCTCTGTGGGTGAGGAAGAAATTGCAGTAATAAAAGTATGCAAAACAGGTAAAAAAATTCGTCACGGATAATGGATGCGATAAAGTGAATAATCAAATTGTTAAAAATGCTAAAGGGATAAGTGCAAAAGAAAGAGTGAAGGGAAATGTACAAGACTCGTCTCGGCAAAGAAAGGTAGAGGTAGAGAAGGCAGAGTAAAAAGAGAGAGAGAGAGAGAGAGAGAGAGGGAAAGAAAACGATAAAAAGAGTGACAGGTGAGGGTACAGCGAGAGAGCTGTTCGCGTGCTCCCTTCCCTCTTTACATTTTTCCTCTCTTTCGTACCGCTCAAGTCAAGCCTGCACTCGTGGTGTATTTTCATCTTCTACCCAATCTCTTTATCGTATTATATTCAAACTTTTTAACTCATAAAGCTATAAAAAATAGTTAGATTATTGAAATGTCCAAATGCATATAAAATCTGATGCCGAAAGGGTCATATAGTAGGCGAATTACACTGCTTACAGTACGTTAAATAACTACGGAATAAAGTATAGTCTGATTTCTTAGAAACACCAACGCTCTAAAACAAACGTGTCCAAGAAACCCTTAGGTATTTTAGTGATTAAAGACTAAAATTTAAGATGTTGTTGAATCTATTACTCAAAATAATTCTTAAATGAAAAATTTCACCTATCGATCGTTATCAATTGAAAATATTATACTCATATTTATACTTTTATAAGGTATGCTGTTTAAAACCTATCCAGTCATTTTAAAAATGTATGTACAGAGTATACGAAAATAAAACTGAGTGAAATGTAAAGTAACGAGAAAAATGATAAAATTATACACTGTTAAAAATATATCAAAAACAAACTTCGTGTCTATATCTAATCCAGATGCCTGGTGAAGAAATGCCATACTGCTTGGAAAGTTCTTAAGCCAATATAATTTATTATTTCTTCACTCAGATCATAATTTTTTATTTGTGGATCAAATAAAATCATTCTAAACCATTTAAACTCTTGTATTAAAATTCCCATAATATTGATATTTTTATGTCTCTAACTTTAAGAGTAACATTTATTTTTCGAATAATATATTTATTACATCTTAACTTTATTTTCCTTGGGTGGCAACAGTATTTCTGAGTCAACTTGCTTTTACAACTCATTCGAATGCTCCCTTTCACAATAAATTTGTACTAATAATAATATCAGATATATCTAACATTAGAATATTCAATTATAAATCTTCTATTGGAATAGACAATCTTTTTGCATGATTATGCTTTGACGATGAAAAAAATAGGTATTCTATTTCAGAAAATCTTAAAATATTTTTACATTTACTACTATTGCCATTATTAATACTAAGTAAATTACTCATATTCTGTAAGGACTTAGTTGCTAGTTATTAATTTTATTGTTTTTTATTTTGTTTAAATTTAATTTGAATATTTCTTTTGTATATTCTAAAGATCATGCACGTTTAATAGTGAAATAAAAAGAAATAAAGATTTACTATTACTGCATGCTTTTCTATTTTGAGAATCTTTCAAAATCTAAAAAGTAATTCTGGAATTTTCATTTTTTTTAATAAATATAACCTTAGAATATGATCTTTCCTCGTTTATTAGTAAAATCATTAAATAATTTGTCTTGATAATTACCCAGTATAAGAACTTTACAACCTTTAAAATATAATTCAGAGATCTAATATTAATTCCTTTATGTTCTGAATAGTACAGTCTTTATTTCTATTTGATTCAAGGGCTTTTGATACAACTAACGGGATCGCTCATCTAATAATATCTTATATTTGCACCGAGACTATGAAAATGCAGTAGCAGCAGCAATCCTATTTCTTAGTGGATAGGACATAGAAAACAAAAATCTTGAAATGATAGCGTATTTGAGCGAATTACTTTCTATAATAACGATTATAATCGCCGAGTCGGAATTCGAAAACGGGGTTATGCTGTTTCATACACAAATTTACGAAACTTCGAATCATATTAAAATAGTTCAATATTTTTCGCGATTTTTTCAGCAAACAAATGTTTAAATGTATTAAACCTAGAAGATAGCAATGACAAATGAAAACTCTGCATTAAAATTATAGATGTGATTATCATAATTTTTTTATCCCAGTTTGATATAACGATGTGATTGCATTGATAACGTGGTGAATGAAGAAATACAGCAATAATTTTCACTTTTGTTCTTTTGTAAAATTCACTTTATTTGAATATCTTTTTACTTCACAGATGCCTTATTTCACGTCTTTGACTAAGCTTTTACCAAAGTTTCGCCTGATATACCGTATAAAATTTTCACCTTTGGAAAAGTCTAATGGCCCTAGTCAGGCAGTTCGTCTGCCAAACCTAATATTACCTCTGAAGTCAGTTTCTGCTGCACTTTGTTTGAACTAAATCTAAACTTCAGCTGAACTTCAGCTGAATTTTGATTGATTTGCAAAACTGAAGCTAAACTTTTCCAAAAACTCTGTCTAATTTTAAACTGAATTAAAATGAAAAAGTATATTTATTTATCAGAAATTCAGAAGAAGCATTGTCAAACATTCACCAAAGTTTCGAGGGAGCTTTGATACAGACTGAAACAAGCTTCGAATGATCCCATTACCGAAATTTGTTAAAATTTCCCCTAACTTTATCTTTTGCAAAACTTACGCGAAATGAAAATCGTTTTAGGCGGAAAGAAAGAGAGAGAGAGAGAGAGAGAGAGAGTGAAACACAGAGAGACTTTTACGCACTTTTTTCTTACTCTGTTTTTATTCCTGCAGCTTATACAGTCACTCGTCTCTCTCCCTCTCTTTCTCTCTCTTTCATTCTGCACAAAGTTGCGCGCGCATTTCAGCTTTGAATAATACAGCGCCACTCCGTCCGAAAAAAAAAAGAGAGACAGAACGAGAATAAGTCTGGGACGATGCGAGCGCTTGCGCACGACTCCGCGCACACTCTGCCGGTATCAGCCGTCGTCAGCAGCGCGAGCGCCGCAGCACGGCGCCCCCGTCTGATGTGCAGCGCAACGCAACTCGCGCACACCGCGCGACTCGAGCAAGAACTACACAACCCAGCAGAGGACAGGGAGTGGGGGGATAAGCCACACATACACATATATACGCGAGTCGCTAGTTCGCGCTGCATATATCCCCCCGGTGGGCTTTACAATTCGGGGGCGTCCAAAGGGGCGTCCACCGATCGACTCGTTCCCCGCCTTCTCGAGCTCGGCCCCTTTTTTGCCCCCTCGCATACGTTCGCGCTCTCTCTCTCTCTCTCTCTCTCTCCGTCTCCCTTCTTCCACTGCACAGCGAGTCTCCCTCTCTCTTGCTCCCTCGAGCGCGTGCCCTACTCTCCGCGCAACTGGGAGTCTCTCGAGCTATAGAGAAAGAGAGAGATAGAGCTGGTTCTGCTCGAGCTGGGGTCGAGGAAAAGGGAGAGGGAGAAACGGCGCGGCCCCGAGGATCGGTTGCCCGGCAGTCTGTCACGGGGCGAAGAGCGGGAACCACGTTAACCGGTTCCCCGGGCGCATATCTCTTTTCCTCCTTTAAACCTTTTTTCCTGCCGCTAAGGCCAGAGGCTAGAGAGGTGCGCATCACCAGTGAGCAGCGACAGCCTTTAGTTCTCTATCACCGCATCGCAGCTGGACTCTAATATATATTAACGCATCCTCCGGTGTTGTTCTCTATACATTTTTTTTTCTTTTTCTCGCGCGTACCACCCGTCGAACAGTTCGTTGGAATATTCAAAAATCATATTCCGCCTTTTTTTGTTGCGTAAACAGCCAGTGTTGTACACCAATAGGAGGCCAAATCATTGACTTCGTACTCTGCGCGGATCAAAGTACGGCAGTTCACATGCGCCGCAAGGACGAAGCTCACACGAAAGCGGATCAGCAGCGACGGACATCGGTATCAGTGATTAATAGTTGTTGACCGCACATACTCGACGCATGCTGAGAGTCGCGCCGACGTGAGACGCGCGCGCACGAGTTTTGTCCTCTATCTCCGCAAGGAGAGGAGACAGGAGAGAGCCAACGGTAGTTATCAGGAAAAAAAACCTAGCAGCAATCCTGACGCACTATCACCGATAGGCAAAAGAAATCATCAAAGACGCAAGGAGCGGAGGGCTATTACGCGGAGATAATGCTGACGGACATGACACCGGCGGCTGCTGGCCAGCTATATCCGCAGCTCCAGTCCATCAGCAAGTCCCCCGTACACGGACACGTGGTGAGTCTTAACTTATAGCGACGCACAGCCTGCGAGCCTCGGAGATTATTGTTATTAGCGCTCTAGGATAAGAGATTATCCGCGATCGGGAGATACAGGGGGATGTGGGAGATAAGGGATGCGCGTGTCATCGGCTGTAACGGGTTTCTTCGCTCGCGCAGCGCTAGGTTTTGCTGATAATGACAGCTGGGGCTTCCTTTTCGAGCGAGGTCAATTACCTGTGCAGCCTCCAGGTTGATAGGCATCTTAATCTCTCGGCGACAGGTAGACGAGGCGCCTTGGACTAGTGCATAGAGCTGCCGAATCTCTTGGATCTCTTGGACGAGATGGGAATCGCTCGCAGCTACTGTACTGTTCAATGCCTCTTTTCTTGTCATCCGAGTTTAAAGTCTGTGATCCGGACTTCGGATAAGGAGTTGCTACGACGTCTGCTGGTTGTACCGGTGACAGTCTGTTTTTCCTACCGCGGCAGCTAAAAATTACCCTTAATGCCATGACTTCGTTTGCCTTTTTAGGAGATATTTTTGGTTGATTGCGGTATTACTGCGGCTCTGGACTGAAAAGTCCTTTTCTGTGGGAATGAATTAGCTTTGTTTTTTCTGCTGAAACCTTTCGTGATTCGCACTTTTTGGCCGGAGGTATTGTGTTGCATTGTGTCGTTCGCCACTTGGAATTGTTCCGTTTTGTTAAAAGCACCAGTGAGCGGGTGAACAATAAGAAACGTTTATTCAGGATTCAGGGGATTTTAGTATTCGGATCGGAGAACTTGTAAATGAATACATCATTAATTTGGGAACGTGCGGGGATAACAATTGAAAGGAGGCTAGTTTTAATTTATTTGATAATACCTTTACTGCTAATGGATTCTTCCAAGTCGACAGTTGCGGGCTTATTTTTATTCTTAGAACTGGGAAAAGTAGGTACAATTTTACTCTATCAAGTATCAACTATGTTGAATGACTTGTGTTTTGTGGATTTTACCATACAATAGGACGATTCGTGAATGAACTTTTCTATGCTTGGATCTTATGCTTTTGGTTTTTTGAGCCTCTACGATAAATTCACAATGATTACGTTTAATTAACAAAATTTCCAAACCCATTTCTTGCTCAAGAATAATGATAGCATTGATTTCAATTGTCTAATACGGGAGAGAAAGAAAAATTATTCAATCTCCAAAGCACTTATAGCAACTCTCGAGAAGTGTAATTTCTCATGCGTAACATGATGATGTTACAAGATTAACTATCACATCAATGTTGAGTAATTAAAGATATTGTTTTAAACTTTTTTCCCATTGGTTAATCGTCAACACTTAATAATACACGTGTAGCTACAAAATAGACGATCATTTTTCAATTTATCAAATATCCAGCCAATCCAAATGAGAACATTTAGCCAGTAAACTGCTTCGAAAATGTCCAAATGTATTCAAAGCACTACTCCGTAGCGTAGTAAATCCATCCGATTGTCACAATAGAACCAGAAAATCCCTTAGCGTAACAAGCAAAGCACACTGGATCCTCAAAATATCTCCAGTTCCCATTCATAACTTAGGAAGAAGAAGAAGAAACGCTCTACTTCCGGGCTTAGCCGATTCCGTCGCTGGCTGTCGACACACGGCGAGTCTCGTTCCCGCTCATCGTTCGTGCAAAGGCTCGGCACCCGCAATATCCTATTATCCCAGCGATGATCCGCGGATAATCCGCTCTGTTTTGACGGTTAAGGACAACGAGTGCCGGGTCTTTAACTTTATCCAATTCACGAACTGAAGAGCCTCTCGAGCCTCTTTTTTACCAGCTACCGTATACACAATCGTAAGCTCTCAATACCGTACCAACACGTGTTTTCTTATCCGCTTACATCCCTCTCTTGCGCTTTTTCTTCTTCTTTCATTCGTTCTCGTTCTTATTCTCGCTTTCTCTCTCTCTCTCTCTCTCTCGTTCTCGTTTACGCGGCTTCCAGAGAACTCAGCTCTTCGTCAACGCGCAGGCAAGAGAGGCCAAGCCGCTAGAATTTTATTTTATGACTCGGCGAGGCCTTGCGAGAGCTGCTCGCTACGCCTGCTGCCCTTTTTCGAGCCGGCGATGATTTACGAGTCGACGTAAAAAAGTAATTAAATCCGCGCTCTCCCCCTCTCTCTCTCTCTATCCTTTTTTTTTCTCTTATATCGCGGGATGCATGTGTGCGCGTGTGCGTTTGTGTGCGCAGGGGCGCACGAGTGTACATGCTGCATTATTAATTAAGCGCTAAGAGAGGACAAAAATTAATCTCGACGAGGAGAGCTGCAGCGGCAGCAGCGACCGCGTGCGACGCACACGTGCTTCTATCTTGCGAATCCCTTGTCTTGTTTCTTCGCCTTTTCTTCTTTCTTTTTTTTTTTAATGCATGGACGGCTCTTGTGTTTTACGGCTGTGGTTTTTTGTTGCCTCGTTTTCTTCGATTTTCGTTGACGTCCGCTCGCGCGCTACGTTACCCTATCGCATCATCATCGTTCGCTCGGCCAATATAATCGACTCGGAGCCTCTCTCTCTCTCTCTGTCCAAAGACAGTTCGCCGAATCTCGTGTACGAGAGAGAAAGAGAGGAAGATGATGTCGATGGAGTTGGATGGGCAAAAAACGCACCTGCTCTATCATCTTCGTCGATTTAAAAAATTTAATTCCTTTTTCTTTTTCATCACTCTTCCTGCTCTCGGCTTCAAGGCTCTGCTTATTTTAGAAACAGTCTCTCGATATTTGACGCATACGTTTATTTCTCGATAAAATTAAAACGTCGGCCGCTCCGAAGTGTGCCGGTCATTCGGGAAACACACATAAATCATTATTGAGCCGATTCGGGCCTCGTCTTCATTTTTTTTATGCGCCGTCGATGCTTTATTAATCATAATTTTAAACAGTATGTGACACACGCGCGCGCACTTTCGGGTCATTAATTTAAACGGTTATAACTAGTATCCTCCATACTTTTTACAAACATTTTATAGACATCGAATGATCGTGTTCGTGAAAAAAATCAATTTCAATCAATGTTTTATAATTACTTGGAATTCACAACCATTTATCAGGGTATAAACACTGGCTGTGCTTTTTTTGTATTCTCAGCGAAATCATTTGCGCAAAGTTTTCGATGGCCAGCGACGATCCGTGAATTCGAGGATCTGGTGTAGTGGCTTTTTCAGGGACAGCAGCAGCACCTCGTCACATTCGCGCGCGACAGTAGCAATGGATGAGAGAGGAAGAGAGATAGAAAAAAAATGTATCGAGTGTCTTTCTCACAATGAAGCCGATCCTCCCTTGCATTGGGTTTCGCTGCAGCGAGGATCAAAAGGAATCTACCTGTGTCCCAGTCGAGCCAATTATTTATCTGATCTCTTTTGTGCGCGCCGGTGTTCGCTCTGTGCTCCACTTGACAGGATGCGTGGGACGCAACTCGATGCCTATTTCCTTTCGTCACCTGATTCCATCCTGTTTTTCCTCGGTCTGGAAAAACCTTTCTCCTTCCCCTGTCTTCTTATTCTTCTTCTATCTTTTTCTTTTTTTTTTCTTCTTTTTTTCGTCCTTGCTATATACTGACAATTTTTCGCTACCGTTCTCGCGATCGGGTCACTGTCTGAAAATGAAACGCACTCCCGCGCACAAAGAGGAAGAAGGTGAACGGTTTTGTGTAATGCTATGTCATTGACAACGCTGCGATAGAATCTGTGAAATAAATTTAGTTGATTACGTGTGATATGGTACAATATTAATATGACGCTTGCTCGCTGTAATTAAAGCTCTCTGATTAAGACAAATAGGATTCTGTAACTATACGTTTGATTCTATCAGTATGGTTTTAAGTACCGAAAGTGTTTTAAGAATATGCTTCGCGTTTTTATCGCAAATTTTATTACGACGTGATGTATAAGCTTCTAATTCTTTAGTTTTAGTATAATTTGCACTTTCTTGAACAGATTACAAATAAGTATGATTTACTTGCTTGAAACCGTGTACATTATTCCTTCCTAATCTAAAACTGATCTGTGATATACGAATGAAAAAATAAATTAAGATATATCACGAAAACTAAATTTGATAGAACTTTATTGTAATGCGCAAATCAATGGAAACTCGATATTCTTACATTCGTGATATACTTCGGAAATACAACAAGCTTTGCATTCGTCCATTCATCATCGAAATTCCATCGTGCCAAACTTTCTCCGTAGCTGCAGGAAAAATTTCGCGACGACACAATGAGCGAGATGACATTACGCAAGGGTGACCCGCAGAAAAGTGTATTCTCCTTCCTCCTACAGCTTCTCCCTTTCCGGTGTGTTCCAAATGCATACACTAAAGCACAAGTCCCTAAGGTCGCTCGCTGCGCGGATAATCGGATTTCCTACTGCGAGACTGGCTCTCCAACATATTCTCCCTCGCTTCAGAACTGCAGCAGCAGCAGGAGCAGGAGCAGGAGCAGCAGGAGCAGTGCGCGCAGACTGTGGCCATATTCCCCCCTTTCAAGCGCGTGTACGTCCCGTTGACATTCTCGAGAGAGCGCGACAATGGGGGGGATATACATATAGAACTGGCAAGCGGGCAGAGGTGAGACGGCTGAATGGACATTGTGGCCTTTTTATGTGACCTAAGAGGATTTTACCTGGAGAGGCCAAATAGAGGATCCTGTCCCGATGTCAAGAGCACGTCTTGTCCTAATTTGTCAACGGGCTCTCGCTCGATTTTTCCATTGAGGAAAACCTCGCAGAGGGGCCTTTTTGCGAATGCTACGGCGCTCGAGATTTTCCGTTCGACCGAGCTTTTCTTTCTCTTCTTGTTTTCACTGCAACACTCGTTCTAAGGTCCAAACATTTTGGGTTGTTCGGTGTGTGCAGCCGCAGCGAGCGTTAATCATCCTTCGAAATTTTGCCGTTTCCCAGCCGTCCTATTGTCGACTCGTTTATTCAAGGAATTTTATTGGTTCGACGGGACTGGGCGAGCTCTTTACATTAAAATCCGCTTTGCTACACGATGATCGGAGCCATTTCAACGTTCGGCCGCAACACTGTGTTTACGGATGTTTACGCGGTGGTAATCTTTAATTCCATTGTGGATAAGGTAAACAGGAAAGCTTTCAGCTGCATATAGTGGCTAAATGTTCCCGCGGGGAATAATCTCTATAGCTCGATTCTTAGGAGCCGCGCGTGAATTCTGTTAATTGTACAGTAGGATTTTATGCTTTTTTTTTTAGAACTCTGGATGCTTTATACAGCATTTAGAATAATTATTTCTAATGATATAGTATTATTGATTAACTAAATTGCGAATGTTTCTTAACAGTTGGCGAACGTGAATTTGAATACCGCGAAATGGACAATTTATCACTTGGCTTGTAATTATTTTTCTATTTTCCACCAATTTCAAGTCAGCGCTTCAATTATATGTGGAGCATTTGACTCGATGGAGAATTTCATACCATTTCAATCACTTGCGCATATCAAAAAAACTCTTGGTGTAAAATTAAGAATAAGACAATTTGAAGCAATAGTAATTTGAATAACGCTCGACTGGCGCAACATCGTTGAAGCACACAAATTCAATGGTCACGAGTTGCGAGAGCATTGACCAAAAAAAAAATCCATTGTCGAACGATTCTCTCCTCTCGATATCCACAGCTGACAGAGCAAAGGGTTGAATACGCGCTGCACAACAGATCTCGAGGTGGTCGAATGAGCTCGACGAACGGTAGCTGCAGGACACGCTCGGGTTCCGAAAATAAAAATGTTAGCCTGACCACCGGCGCTCGGGGGAAGTGTGTAGAGAGAGAGAGAGAGAGAGAGAGAGAGAGAGAGGGAGAGCGAGGGAATCTAATGAATTATATTTTCGTCGAGGAGCTCGCGAGCAGCGCACACACGAGGCTGCTGCGCTTGCCTCTACCGACGTGTAAACAGCCTTTTGACGCCTGCCCCCTGTGTGTATACATATAACCTGTCCCATTTTCGAGCTCGTCGTTGTCCTCGAGAGCGACAGAGAGCGACAGAGAGATATAGAGTGAGTGAGAAGCTCAACGAACCCCATGCACACACACACGCACACACGTCGACGTGCGCGTGCTGCTGCTGCTGCTGGTTGTGTATGTACACTCGCACCTTCGACGACTGCGGCAGATGTTCGAGGTGACAAAATGGCCGTCACTCTTTCCTCCTCTGTCCTTCTTTATCTTTCTTTCACTCATTTTCGGGCTTTTGTGCGTGTGTCTGCGCGCTCGCTCGCTTTTTTTCACGTGGGGTGAGGGTTGTAACATTTTCGTTGAAAGTTTCTCTTGCGTTCGGGGTGGAAGAAATTAGCTTGGTAATTTTTTTGTTAGTGCTTTACAGCTCGCTGTCCGGAATTGCTTCGGAAATAGATTCATTAATATTTCAGGTTAATTACGGTATATTGCACTTTATGAACTTTTGTAATGAATGCGTATCGTCATAAATTCATAAATGTATATACACAAATGCATGAAAAAAATAGAAGAATGGTTAGAATTTCATATAAGGATAAATACACGAACGTTTCTTTGTACATCAATATAGCCACATGGGCTTTTTATACTTCGAAAAATATTTTTTTTCCAAATCAATCTAATCCTTCAACACCTCGTTCATTCATCTCTTTCATATTTCTCTCACTCACTTAGTCCTCGATCTCACTCTTTCCTCAGCTCACTTTCCCGCTCACACATTCATCTAATCCATGTCGTTGACACTCAGGCACAATGATCCCTTCAGCACAATATGATCGATAGGCTTTAATGTCGTGCGCATGAAAACGCGATGATCTTGAAGTAGTCAAGAGGGGTGAATGATGTTGAGAGCTGGAAAAAAAGCGCGAAGCGTCTGAAAAGTTGTCTTTTGATGGCTGTAGCGTCGTTTCTGGAATCTTTTTGCATAATTCCGATCTCGGGATGTCTACTTTAATGCTCCTCGTCTTTTATGGTTTTTTCCATTCAGGTCAAAGTCTTTTGACGTCTTTTTGTGGATTACATTTTATTGAAAAAATGACGGGATTTTCATGGAAAATGTTTCATGTATGAATTAATAAATGAACTGAAGTAGCAGTGCGATGTTTTTGTGATTCAAATTCACAAGCTTTATTTTCTTTTCATTTTGAGAAAAATATATTGTGTATAGAAAGTATTTTAGTCGGAGTGATATATAAGATTTTAAAATATCGTTGATACACGCAGATAATTTTGACAATAGTAATATATTTTTTGGAATTTTATATAGACTCTCGATCATTCATGTAAATTTCTTTTTAAGAAGCTTCCGCGCTCTACATTTTATGTAATTACAGAATATTTTTAGTCTCTTAGCCACTGTATAAGTATACATTCTTTATCAGGCGATCTGATCTCTCGTTATAAAATCCTACACGATGATCGTGCTTTCGCGAATTCAGCACTATTCCGCATAATCTTCCCGTAAGTATTATAATTAAACACGAGGCACGAGTCTTATAGCACTTTAGCAGCCGCAGACGTCAAAATAGCTTTGTTGCCCGTATCACAACAAGATTAAAACTATTGTAACGGCCGGTCCAATCGAGATGGAAGCACCGATAACAGCATCGATCGCCTCTTGATAAATGAATTGTTTCAAAAGCCGCGAATTACCCACCTATAACCTCTTAAAACCCCGAAAAAAAAAAAGGAAGGCACAAGCTGCTGCGATATATCGCTCGAGCAACTTTCACTCATTCCAGCGGAATAAAAACGTTCATTCCAACTTTCATATCCCATTCTAAACCCAGAACCGGACTGTTGCAGCCAACACCATTTCGAACCGCACAATAAAAACACGAGGCACACGGCATAATGCCAGGAAAAAAAAGATAAAAATCATCGATCAAATCCATCGAGATCTCGCGCGCGCGCTATTCCACGGTATAATATACAAGAGTTGAACCACGAATACAAGCTCGAAACGCTCGTGTACACGAGGTGAAAAATAAAGCTCCGCTGATGTATATATATATCGACTCGCCTAGCGCTCGTATTCGCGGTTCACGTACAGCTCGTGTAAATCAATCGCTCCATACACATACACTGCACACAGAAACCGAGAGAGAGAATCCACGATCCGTACTCCTCGCTCGCGCGCGAATATATCGCGATACATCCGCGCGTATATGTGCTTAGCAGCGTAAACATCACGTAGTCGAGCACGAGGGCCTCCTATATATATATATACACACACAGAAAGACCGAGCGAGAGATGCAATTTGGCAGATATATATACATATACATACATACATATAGATGTGTATATCCGTATAGAGTGAGCGAGGGAGAGAGAGAGAGAGAAAGCTTGTATACACGTACGTGCGATGATGAGCGCCCTCCCACGCAGGGTAGGACAACACAAGGTTCTCTCTGTGTGTGTGTGTGTCGGATGTCCACACGAGGTCTGTACGTCGCGATGATGATGGCCTCGGACTTTCGCACATATATACGTGTGTATACACTGCACGTGGACGTGTATTATATACGCGGACGTATACTATCGGCTTTCTCTCGCGCTGATTCGCGCTTTTTCGTTTTGCTCAGCTCACCATATATATATATATATATATATACCAGCGTATATCAGTCCCGATACAGTCCTGTTTCACGGGATATGTTGTTGTTTACTTTTTGCGCCAACGAGCTAACGAGGTCGTATCTGATTTTTGCAAGTGTCCCAGGGATCGGCTAGCCCCGTCTCTCTCTCTCACTCTTTGTGTGTATGTGTGTGTGTACTTTGCTCGCCGGCTTGCCTCGTCTACTTTATGTTTTAGCCTCTCTCATATGCACCTTTTACTCGATACCGGAGGACTTAATGAATTATTATGCAGAGTACGTCGCACTCTATTTGATTTGAATAATTGACGACTGACCTTGGCGAGAATAAATTATCGGCAAACACTATCTACTGAAATTTAGAGATCGGATGGCAAATGTAAAAGCTACTCCAAATTAGAATTGATTTGTGTGGAATAGAATGTATAGAATATAAGTATAAGTAAAGAAAACAATGAAATTCTAAGCGTTCTTCTAAATTGCTCTTTGATCATCAATTATTGGCTAGATTATACGATAAAAACTTCAGAATGTATATCTTTCCCTTACATAACGTGCATATATAAAAGGTGGTGGTAGCTCGAAGAAATATTATTCTTATGGAAGTTATTCCCATCGTTGCACAAACGGCTGCGCGCACAAGAATAGAACGTTTGATATAGGAGGGAGGTTGAAGATAGAATCTGATAAATTTAACCTGCAAATATCATTGGCTCTATATATGTAACGTGTTGTGCAGTTTTTTTCTCTCTCTCACGCGCCCGCGCTATTCCTCACAGTCGATATTGTGAAGCTCCACGCGAATAGTTCTCCAGAATCGTTGAATAATACATGGGGACACAGTCGAGAGTATACGTATATCGTAATTGATTTGACATATTCTCGTATTATATTCGTACACTCGAGCCGTGCATTTCCATGTGTTTTTGTATTCTCGTGTATACTTCCCGTTCAGTGGGATAAATTATTTATCTCACTTTATCATATATATTTTTAACGCTGAACCTCGCATGCATATACAGTTTATTCCTATCAATCTCCATTCCCGATCGTTAAACAGCCAGAGCATCTCTTAGACTTAAAAAGCCAATAAACAATATTAAAATGCCTGCAGTAATCGTTGAGCGAACTATCACGCGATTGCCCCAAATGATGCACTTCCAGTACAAAAAAAGAACCCGATCGTTACCAAAAAAAAAAAAACAAAAAAAAACCCAAAACAAAAGCCATCCAACCCGACTCTCATTACCGTTACAAATTCCTCGTTATTGCCTATCTCCTATAACGCGTCGCCGTCTATATATGCATCCATCTCGAAGGCCACACCTTCCAAGTGCGCGCAGAGGCTGAGTGCTATAGAAAAGCACCCGGAGGCACTCTCGAGAGAGATTCGCGTGCGCTCGCGCCAGAGAGAGAGAGAGAGAGAGTCGCAGTTGAGGGGAAAGTAGCCGAGCACATAATACGGAGCGCGCGTGCGTAAACGTAGCGGGGGGTATAAATACGGCGAGCCGAGGATGTATCACCCGCTGGGCGAATCAAAACAGCGCCTTTACCGCAACGCAGTTCGCGCAGCCGTTCTCTGCAGTCTGCGGAGCTTGTGGGGTGTGTATATGAGAAAGATAGAGAGCGGCCTAAAGAGAGACGCGACGGGGTGATTTATCGGGACGATGATACGCCGCGTCCGATTGAATTGGGGATCGTTTCGAGTGTGCAGTGGAGGACGTGTTAAAGAGAGGAAGACCGATCGAGGTGGTTTTCAGGCGTTGATGAGCTTCCCTCTCTTTTTTTTTTTTTTTCGGCTGTTAGGTGTGTGCACGATTAGCGTGGCTCAGTGTGGATCGCTGATGCGTTGACGCGGGATCGATGCTTATAGGAAAGGAGTGGTGTACCTTTCTTTTAACACGTGGGTCGAACATTTTTTGGTTTATATACGTTGCATTTGAGAATTTTCAGCTAATCAGCTGGTTAATAAAAAAAAAAAAAACAGCATCAGTGATCGTGATTCTTTAGCGTGAGGAAAACACGAATCGCTCGGTTCAACCGCGTCATACGAGCGTCATTCGCATATCCACAGCACTCGCATTCACCACGGAAAGAGGATAAACCCTCCACAAGCACACACACACACGCGCCCGAACACAAAGATACAGACGCAAACGAACATACACTGTGCCAAAATATTCGAATGGCCGAAAGTGGTGGGCAGTCGCTCTCGACTGGTATACACATGGAGCAAAGCATCCTCACGGGATGCACTGCACGTATACATATATATATGTATACACATGTATGCAGAGAGAGAGAGAGAGAGTAGAGCGGGCCGTCCGCGGCGAGTCTTTCGAAAAAGTGGAGGTGAAACCGGTTCGTCGATCGGGTAATTGCTCTCGACCTTACGCCGATAACCGGCCAGTCGAACGTATCATTACGCGTACCTACCGTTCTCGCGTATATGTATACACTTGCGCAGCTAGAGCTTGGTATATACACATATATATGCACACACACCGGGTACACATGTAGCCGTGCACGTACATGTCGAGTGAGTTTCGCGCGCTGATTGAACGAGGGCGAGAAAAAAATTCGCGCGCGCGCCGGCAGTAGTGTAAGGGGAGAGAGACGCTGGCGCGATATACGTCTTGCGTGGCCGCGCGAAAGAGTTTTACGCGTGCGGTGCTATACGTATCGTCCTTTGACTCGAGGAGGTCGCCGATATATACAAAGTGGGACAAAAGTGGAGTATTGGAAAATTATCTTTGCTCGCTTTTTATGGACTTTTAGGATCTGTCTGTGTGTGTGTGTGTGTGTAGTTTAGTCTGGTTATAGATCGGTGGTGTTTCGTGGTTATGCATTAATACATTCACGCCTATTCACCGGACTGTCGGACGTATATCATCCAATATATACTTACGCATAATTGATATCGCTATAGATTCTCTATATCCAGCTTCCATCGAAAAAAACTCCAATGTCAAATCAAACTTCTATCTAATTTCACGGACACCACCGCGAGCGCAATACGCACACTGCACCTTTTACATCGCACCACGACAGTTGACAATTTTCGACGAGTGTATATGTGTACACATAGAGTATTAGCACCCTTGCGCTCGAGTACGAGATTAACAAGGTGGCGCGCACGGGAGTCGGCGTGCAGTGTGCCGAGTGCAGTGCCAGAGCGACGCCGCGACCGCTCGTCGTAATAAGCCGAGTGACTAAATATTTATAAGGCATGAGAGAGTGAGAGAGTGAGAGCGAACCCCACGCGAGACTTCCCTTCCCTTACACCTCTGTTACACACAGGTAGGGTACGTATATCGTTCGTGCTCGGACGCTTGTGTCTTTTGTGGAGCGCGCGAGAATAATAAAAAAAAAAGAGCTGCGGAGAAGAAGCGAAGAAGGAAAGAACGGAACGAGGGAATCGTTGGTAGTCGTCGTCGTCGTCGTCGCCGTCGTCCTAGTCGTCGCGTGCGCCACGAGAGAAAGAGAGTATACATATACACCTACCGAGAATGAGCGACGGTTAGCATAATTGAGGAACGACATTCTCCTCGACGAATGCTTTTTCTCGCGCGCTCTTGCCTCGAGGTCTGCACTTTTTCTCTCTCTCTCTCTCTCTGATATTTTTGCTTTTACACATATGCACAAATATATATATATATATAGATATTCAATTGGCCATTTCCGAAGTATAGCGGCCAAGTCACTTTGAAAGCGTGTATAGGTATACACGTAGTCACACACAGAAACACACACGCGTGCACGTGTAAGTAGAAAATCATCGCAAAGGAGGAACGTACTTATTTAGAAGCTTGTAAAAAAGTGTGTGTGCGCGCGCGCTACCGCTGCAACTCTCCCGCGGCCGTACTTACAAGTGTTTCGTACTCGGTATGCTCTTTTTGTGTTTTTCTGCGTTCTACCGGCATACGCCGTGCAAGGAACTTTCACACTTGGGGTTATACATATATATCGGGCGTCTGGAAAATAAGGGTATTTGGTGAATAATGAAGCTAATGCTTTCGGGCTGGGGGAATATATATATATATAACAAAAAATAAATGTGTTTGCTGAGTGGTGTGCAATTTGAACTTATATATATACTTGGGGGGTTTAAGCTCGCAGACGAGTGCAATCCCTTTAAAAGCCCACGTATATATATACCGACCTGTGTTCTCCTGCAGCAATGTTATATATATATTTTACGATCGCAGTAGCTCGGGCCCTTCTCTCGCGCATCGCTATTATTATTACATTCAATTCGTTAACGGCGCACGGCCACTTCTCATCGCATTGTATATCTATATATGAAACTATCCCCTCTCGTACGCGTTAGAGGCTCTGTGTACACGCGCGCGAAATTTTCCGCTGGAGCTCGCGGCAAAGTGCAAAGTACAGCTCCCAATTAAGGCGAACGACACTCAGCTCGAAAGAGGCGTACTTCCCCTGTGCGCACCGCAAGTGTGTATATGTGTAGCGTGTGTGGAGAAAAGCTAAATATTGGCCGGTATCGGTGCAGGAGATCTGCTGTTGCAGCCGCTTGCGTAAGGCCGCTGCACTGGCGTCGCTTATTATGTGCGCCGCGCGACTAGCGCAAAATACCTTGGCGAGCGAGCCGAGCATATACACAGACACACGAGTAATTGGGTTATTTGAGGGGGGGAAAAAAACGTTGTTTCCAGAGCCTTTAACCGGTACAATTAGTACGATGCTACTTAAGTTTCGGTTTTCAATTATTCCCTATACATATACTTGCCGCCGACCGAGTGAAGCGAGTATATATGCAAGTACGAGCCGAAAAAGCGATTGCAAGGTTCTTTAGCCCACAGTGCGTTGAGCAGTGTAATTTTATTGTTTAAGGCCAGTTTTTGGTTGCACTTAACGTTAACCTATACGCCAGCACCATCGCGCAATAGATATTTTTTGAACCGCTACATTTTTTAACGCTTTAATTTCTTATACTATTCTCAATTGATAATCCACTTATGCCATATATATATATATGGAAACGTTCGAACACAACTTTTCCCCATCACTGCATCGCGCTTTATATCGAATAACCCAATAACGAAAGAAAAATCACCAATCGAACATATCCGCCTATCCAAACCCCAACTATCCGTATAATCGCTATATCAGCGATCCGCTATTCTACTTATCGACACTCTATCACCGAACAAAAAAAAACGACATCGCGCTCGAGCCAGTTATACATAAATTACGCGCGAGAATCTAGCTTTTCGTGCTCGCGACCATGAATCTCCATTCCTTGTATATATTCAGTTTGCGTAAGTATTGGCCTATACGCGTCTTCCCGTTATACGCATAATATACATCCAGCCATCGGCACATCGCGCGGCAAGAAAATATCGAATCGATGTATAAACGAGAAGCTCGCGCGGTGCAGCTTCCTCTATATACTCGTCGCTCGAAGGCAATGCGGTCCATTCGCGCATCGTGCATGTGCACTTCCGCCGCCGCAGTGCTCGCTCGTAATCACTGCCACATACGTGTATAACGTCCTTTAATTCACTCCTATCACGTCAGCGTTTATTCGTTTCGCGTAAAAATCTCCACTTTCACGCGACCGACTCCGTGTGTGTGTACGTCTGCTTTTTTACTGTGTATATATATACGTGGATACGGGAGCTGTGTGTATGAAGAGGGGGAATATCGGAAATAGCGTATATGTGTATATATACGGCTATTATTGCAGCGCACTTTCTAAAATTCGCTCGCTCGCTCGCGCTATTTGATCGTTAATGGCTCGTCTATATATACTTTATACGATGTGTGCGTGACTCTCTTTCTCACTCTCTTCCTCCTCGTCGACCTGCTCGAGCTTGTGCGTGTACATAGGCTAATGGCTCGTCGTTTTTCTCATAGTCTATAGACGCTCTTATACGTGTGCGATTTGTCGCTCCAACTTCTAGCGGTAAGTGGCTTTAGTTTCCCACTTCTCCTCTTCTTTTTTTCTCTCTCCTCCGCCTCCTCGTCTTATTATTCGAGCTTCTTTCTGTCGCATTCGTCATATCTCGCCCTATAGACGTCTTATAAGACTATTCTTGCTAGCCAAGTAAATTACGCGTGTTTATTTTTATGTTTCGTGCACGCTATTGTTTGATAAACACTGAATAGTCGAGTACGAAAAAAATGGACGGGACTGAATAAAACACGATTCTAATTGAGATTGGCATTTTACCGATCATTTAAAAAAGAAATAAATAAGTATCGATTTTGGGATAAACAGGCCTAATTACTGTACCTCTGCAGCAGTTTTGTGCGCCCCACTAAATATTCTACTTTAAGAGAATGTTTAGACTGTAAGTAGAACAAATCGTAATGCTTTACGAAAAAAGTATACACTCCTTTATCTATACTCGCGATTTCGTCCGTGTATATATTTTTAAAGGAAATTTTCAAGGTGCAACGAATCGATACAGGGGAGGCAGACGTATTAGTACACAGTTATACCCTAAACTACGGGTTATTATACATTATTATCCAAGCAAACGCTGTCTTCATTTCACTTATGCTGCTTTCGAAACAATGCATTCCCCAAATTACAACAATGCACTGCAACGTATCGCCCGATCTATCATTACTTCAATTATGCTCAACTATAATAAAATTAAAAAAAAAAAACATACAATACTCAACGAACGGCAGGGAATACGTACGAAAAAGCGATGACAGCCTGGCGAAAAAAAAACACGCGAACAAGAGAAAACTATACGAAAGAATACAATACAGGAGTCGTAATTTATTTATGAGCTTCCAAGTGGCTCCGGTTCGCGTTGAAACAGTGCAGCACCACTACAGACCAAAGGTCACCCTCGCATATATAAGGCCCGGTAGGCCACCACCACACTAAATCGCGAAACAATAAATCTGAAGGAGGGAGGGAAAAGCTCCTCGTACGCGCGCACCCTCCTTACAATATAATCCTGCACACTCGCAGATCGGGTCACGCACACAGTTCGAGCGTGTACACAAATTCGGGGGTGGCCTAATATGTCACAGTCTGTTGCAGCGATCTCTCCTGCTATACTACACTATATATATATATATGTGTGTATAAGAGGGTGAGAGAGTCTGCGCGCGCGCGTGGTTTTACGCTACTCGGACCCTGGCATATATATATATATATATATATATATATGCGCTATTAATGGAGTGATTCAATAGCGGTGATCGGATATAAAAGGGCCTCGGGGGTTGACGAGTGGGTAGAGGGCGACCGAGAGCTTGAGCGCGCCAGTTGTCGAGGTATTTTTGGGGATCGAATTAAAGCCCGTCTCGTTTGGCACGGGCTCCTTCGTGGTACTGTTACTGCTTCGTTTGGCTTGGCCCCCGCTACTGGTAATGAGATTTTCGCCGACTTATTTCGTCATTTACGGATTAACCGCCTCTCTCTCTCTCTCTCTCTATCGCCTCCTTCCTCTTTGTATACACGCATGAATTTCTATTATACGAGCTCTGCCGAGTGAGACGTTCGTTCGCTGCTGGCGTATCGTTTACGTTGATTATTTATTTAGAGGCGTACTCCCGCTATTCGATTATTGAATCTTACTTACATATTGCACTGTCAATCATTTTTGCTTTACAATCGTATTTCGGTATTTGCGATGTATGGAAGAATTTTAATTTTTATTTTAACAAAGTGTAGTATACGCGTAAAGCGATCGGCGATTATTTCTCACGCAAAGCGGCAATGAAAAGATTGACGACGAACAGCTCCAAATCTTTTTTATATAATACAAAAGCAAAAACACCCGAAAACTGCAGAAAGTTACAAAATTGAATTCGCGGGGAAAAGAGATTGACGCGTGCACCCGAACGCAGAGCAATCGGTTCGTATTAAAAAAAAACATCGACACACGTATTCTCGGCTGCGCGAGGGAACAAGAAGCAGCAGGAGCAGGAATATTTTTCAAAGACTCCCCGAGGAAGTGATTGTTAATTATCGCGCGGTTAAAAGGGGTTTGCGTATAGACGAGGCCGCATTTGCGTTGAGCGCCTCTCTCTCTCTCGGCTAAAAGTCAGGCCACGCAGTCGAAAAGAGTGCGAGGTAAAACGAACGCGAGCGAGCGAGGATGGGAGTGAGAGAGAGAGAGAGAAAGAGAGGAGAACAAATTGGTTCGCGTGTCTTCTCCCCGCGCGGACGGTGCAGCAGAGGCCTCGCGCAGAATTTATAGCTTCATCGCGCCGCTTGCAAAACCGAGTTGTAAACGCATGCCACTTCGTGCACGCGCTTCCATATAACACATGCATGCGCGCCACGACGAATACCCGTCCGCTAGTCAATCTCTCTTCGTTCGCTTGTTATATATGCGCCGCCGCCGCCGCCGCGTCGCGGATATCCGAAGAAAAATTCCCAACAAACGTGTCCCTATACTTCATTCCAGATATTTTCCTATCTGTTCCTGTTCCGTCCATATGTATAGATGTTTGAACGATGCAGCAACGAGTCGAGGCGAGCGTTCGATGAACGATCGAGCATTCATTCGTTGCATAATGCAGCATCGACCGCATCGACATAAATTATACCTCTCCGATGATCTAATAAAGCTAATTAATAACTGGACCTCGTGCAGGCAGCCTCTTCTCGATTCCCCGAAAATAAAAAAACAAGGGAACAATAAACATCGGACCAGATCGGCCGTGGCACTTTTAAAATTGGCTGCGGAGCGAGCGACTCGCCTTAAAACGTCGCGGGGCCCCCGCAAAATATATATCATCCGCTAAAGAGGGAAAAAAGGACTGTTGCAGCTCGCACGCAGTTGATGGTTTACGACGATATAGCTGCTCGACGATTTCATTTTTCGAGCTCTCCTCCGCGTGCAGCGGCAGCTTCGACTCTCTCTCTCTCTCTCTCTCTCTCTCTCTCTATCTCACTTGACAAGGGTGGGAACGTCGAGCTGCTGCCCACATCCTCCCTTTGGCGTTTCAACAGCTCGTATTCCATCGGGAACGAACGGCAGCCGCGCGATTTGTCGGAACATATCTTCGCGAGCGCCCGAGAATTTCCACTGTAAAACAGTCGTTATCGTACACTTCTCTCTTTCTCTCTACATATACGTACGTGTATGTGTGTATGTGTGTGTGTGTGTCTACACATTTTGCTGTAACAAGAGAGGGAGTGAGAGGGACTGACAAGTATGATTTAGTGCCAGTTTGTTGCAGCGCCTCTATTTGTAACACTTGGGCTAGAGCGGCTCGCGCGCGGTGCTGTGTTATTACGCGGGTGCAGTGTATATTGGGGGGGTTTGGGGGCCGGCTTTTTCGCAAATCATCCGCGCGGCAGCTCTTCAATATGTATCTCCTGCGCGCGTCTTTACGATTCTTTTATTAGCCCATCTCTTTGAATAATTTTCAGCCCTTTCTCTCCCTCGATTTTCTACGATTGTTATTATATCCACACACGTGATAAACGCTTAGACTTTATTCCCGAGAAAACACTGCGTATATGAATATTTAAGTGTATAATTCTTGCGATATACTTCTCATAAATACCGGATTTCAAATGATTCATTATGGACGGTGCGATTTTGAAAATGGCATTTATTATGTAAAGTCGACGAGCGATAGACGACGAGTTTATAGGAAATCATCGATATATCGTTCCGAAGTTGGAGTATATAGGAGCCGACCACGGCAGTTCACACCCGAATTTTCGGGGATACTCGTATATATAGCGGTGAAAAGAAAGGAGCTGCTGCCGCTAGGAGAAAGAGCGGCTCGCTTGATTCTTCGTTTATATGCTAATAATATCGGCTAATTTATCGTCTAATTCTGGCGACGGCGGCGGCGGAGGTGAGCGCGAGCGTCAGGCACGAATATCTAATTGAAAGAGAGACTATATATACCGCCGCTAGATACCCTCGGACACGGTGGTCTCCGCCATACGCTTATATTTCGCCTTAATAAACTCAATAATATACGAGAGCTGGTATTGTGGGGTCTATTTCGTAATTGCTGAGAAATCAATGGATACGATTCTCTCTCTTTCTTTCTTTTTTCATCAGAAACCACTTTAACGATCCAATTATATCGCGTCTCTCTCTCTCTCTCTCTCTCTCTCTTTCGCTCAAAATTAATAATTTCGTGCGTGAGTCCGGTGTACGTTATATACACTCGCACCTTATCGTAACTCGCGGATCTAATGAGTAAACGTGTAATCGAACGTAGCGCGTTACGCAATCGGCATATCGATTTATACACAGATCGATACGAATCAAAGTGCAGATTGCAACAATCTTCCACCATTCCGCGCGTTTCCCCGCAAAATTATGTCACGCACCTGGCCCCAGTGGAATGTACAAAGTGCAGCACGGCGCACAAGTCACATCCCGGCGTTGATCGGTCATGCACTGAAAGTAGAGCAGCAGCAGCAGCAGCAGAAGCCGCCTGTGTTTACAATGCAGAACTATCGCGTAACAAAACCACAAGCGAGCTGAAAGCTCGAGCGCGCGGTAAAAAGTTGCGGTCGAATCGCCGCTATGTACGACATTAATAAAACGGATCGCAGTGGAAAAAACGAGACCTCCCTCCTGCACATACCATATCCTCCTCCAGTTTCTCCCACACACGCTCACGCCTGCAAAAGCAAAACGAAGGGAACGAGTTATGTGTGTATATATATACCGCAAGAGAATGAGAGATAAAGGAGTGCGTCGAGTATATAAACGGGAGCCGGGTTGTATATCCGACCGAAAAGTACAAGATCGTTAATAAAAATGCGAGAGCTGAGCTGTGCTGCACACACAGAGATAGAGAGAGAGAGAGAAGAGGAGTAAAGTGCTACCGCGCGGCAGTTCGTGTGTGCAAGAGCGGTATATACAAGCGGAGCGCGCGACGCGCGTAGCAGGAGAGAAAGAGAGAGAGAAAGAGAGAGAACATAGCCGCCGGCCAATTCTGTCTATATGCTAATGCCTCAGCTTCTGATATACGCCAGTTTGCGCCTCTGGGCTGCGTGAGCCGGTGCCGCTGCATAGCCTGGTCTGCCTGTGCCCGCAGAAGCTCCGCGAGAGGATGCATCCTGCCACTGCACGCTGCTACCGGCTGCTGCTGCTGCTGCTGCTGCGCCTACGCCGCGTAAGCGCGGTGCTTCGCTTCTGCCTCTCTCTCTCTCTCCCACTCGCGGTTTACACGACTCTCGACCATTCGAGCTGACTTCATTACCGTTACGGTTATATATACACCCTGGCTACACCATCTCCGCGTATATATACGAGGATGATAAAACGAATTAGAGAGAGAGAGAGAGAGAGCCGCAGCTCGGCCACGGCTTTTGATTTACGCCCTCGAGAGCAAAGACATGTATATATATATATATATAACGGCGGCGGTCGAGCTGCTGCTAACCGACCTGTCGATCGCTTAAACTCGTATATATGTACATGTATGTGCGCGCGAGGCTATATAAGCTAGACAGAGCAGCTCGCGCGCGGTAATTTCTATATTTCAGGCAAAACTGCAGCGTAATTGCCGCGCACGGCTATATATATATATATATACGCGAAACCCAACACACGCGGGGCGCCCGCTTTTCAAGAGCGCAATAAATCAACGCCGCGAAAAAGTCTCCTCTCTCTCTCTCTCTCCCTCTCCATCCATACTGGTCGAAAAAGCCACGGGTATACCGCGCGGGAGCTGGCTTTTTGTCCCGACACGCTTCTAATGTTACAATGGAAAAATATCTATGCACCGGTAGCTGCGGAGCCGCGCAAAAAGGAGCTGCTCCTTCTTCAGCTTAGCATAGAGCTCGCGACAGATCGCGGGACACACTCGCGCTAATTGGCCGACCGAAGCTTTACTGCCTCGCTGCATCAGCGGGAGCAGCTCCTCAAATTGCCTCGGCAAATGCGACTGTCGAAGAAAACCGAGCCGCTCGGCAGGCGCGCGCTCCCGTGATTTACTGCCCACTCTCATTATCCGCCTAATGAAGACACAAAGCCTGACGAACGGCCAGCCTATCTTAGCCGCGCTCGCGGGCTCGACCCGAGCGAATCTCTTCCGTGGAAACGCTTTTCACTTCGATCGCGGTTCGTATGTATATATATATATGTAATAGTGTCGCGCCATATATACCCGTGCAGCCTTTGGTTTTCTACCCTGTTTTTTTTTTTTTTTTTTTCTTTATGTCGCTATTGGCTGGAAGGCTTGTGTGTACCGAAGTATATATCGACTGCGACCCGTCGAGCTGTGCTTTACACCGCGGATATGGGAGGGGGTGTGGGGGGCCGAGAGGAGCGGGAAAAGAGGGGGCAAGAGTTAACTGGTCGCGAGTTATGGCCGGGCAGTAATGTCTGCTTAATATTCAACGCCGGCAGGGCGACAGATTTACGATTGCTAATGAATTGGCAGACTTCCCCTCCCCATTCTGCCTCCTTCACCTTTCCTCTTCATTCTTTTTTTTTTTGTTTCCGTTACCCCCCTGTTCGGCCGTGTTGCAGAATCCTCGGCTCTTGCTTTCGTCATTTTTAACGCTAACTTGTAATTTTTTGCCACCGATGCAGCAAACGAAAAGCGATTGCTTTCTCTACTTTATCGAATCTCGATTTTTCTAGCTAATCTTTAGAACGTCTCTTCTTATTTCTTCGTTTTCGAACATCTAAATGGCTTTTTATGATTTTTATCCGAGCTCCCTCGACTTTCCAACTTTCATCCTTCGAGCGCGGTTTTTCGGTTTCGTTGACTTTAGTTGTAATTAAGATGTTAAGAGCATTTTTCGTGTGGTTTTATTGCATTCTGTTTTCGTTTTTTTCTTTTCATTACTTTTTTGTTTCTTTCGAGGCAAGCAAAAAAACTTCCGTTAGAAACTTAAACGATAAGTGGTTATAGGCTGGACCCAAAGTAGCTAGTAATTTTCTACTCACTTCTAGCGTTAAGCATCTGCCATATAGAAAGATAGAAATTATCAGTATTATGATTTAATAACATTTTACTTTAATGGCGCAATTTCTTTTTTTTTTAACAGTACTTAACAGTACCGTTGATTAACTTGTAAATTTCAAGCAACGACTATACGATAAAAGAAAAAAAACAACATCCACAACGATTATCGGAAACGTGTCGTATCAAACATCTCTCAGCTTCTCCGAAATGGTTAAATAAATTTTTCGTTACATAATTGAAAAAATTCGCGTACCTGGCGTGTCCAGTCCCATAAAAACCTGGCAGTTCGAAAAACAGAAAATTTTTCTATAATCAGCCATTATTACCTGGCCTTAAAAGCCTAATTTTATTATAAGCACGAGCTAGCGAAAGAGTCCGAGTATAGCGGAAAAAAAAAGAAAGAAAGAAAGAAGAAGAAGAAGAAGCAAAGCCATCCACCTCTGGTTTCTCGCGTCTAACGATATTTTTTGCGCAATGCGCTTCCGAAAATTCGGTCGACCTCTCTTAAGGACGAAATTACGGGAGAGACCGAGCTGAGAAGACGAAAGAAGAAGGTCTCACTGGCCCAGGCCCTTTACCCGGAAATCGTTAAGGTCCTTCTCCTCGTCCCGTGGCCAATTTTGACTTTGTGTGTCGAGGCGAGCGCCACACGATACGTCTAGTCTACTCTCGCTCATGCACTAAAAAAAGAAGAGAGAGAGAGAGAGAGAGAGGGAGAGAGAGAGAGAGGGGGAGTAAGAGGGAACGAACTCCGAAAACAGAAGAACAAAAACACAGTAAATCATAAAAGTAGACGACGAAGACGACGAGGACGACGAGGACGACGTTGGCAATGATGATGATGATGATGATGATGATGAGGAAGAAACGGAGAACGGTAGAGGAGAAGGAGGAGACAGAGAGAGAGAGAGAGGAGAGAGAGGAGAGAGAGCTGAGCCGAGCAAAAGGAGCAAGAGACGAAAAAAGAAGCAGGGGCAGTATAACCTCTCCAGGGTATATAGCCCGATAGCCGAATAAATCTCGGCAGCTCCCTGTTTTGTTGCCCCGGGCTCAGGGAATCCTTTTCGGTGTATTTAGGTGTTTTATACATGCACACACATACACGCGCGTAGACACGCATTGGCGGTGGTGTTGCGTCCGTTCTCGAATGGGAGTAAAACCCCGCGTAATGATCTATCCCTTTCTTTCCTCGCCAGCTATATCATACAAGTTGTTCGCTCGCTAGATGGGCTTTAATTAAAAAACATAATTTAGAAGTGGAAGGAGAGAGGGAGAGAGAGAGAAGAGAGTGTACGGGATGAGCAGTACAGGTAGCCAGAGAGCGAGTCTTCGGTGGGAACTAACTGTGTGTGTGTGTGTGTGTGTGTGTGTGTGCCCCGAATCGAGTCGAGGCGGCCCCGAGGGTTCATGAATAAAATTATTAATCTGGGAGACTTTTCTTCTCTCTCTCTCTCTCTTACTCTCTCACTCATTCTCGTCGACTCGTTCAGCACACACACGCTAGGCGCGCATCTTCTTCTTGGCCAATTTGGCAAAGCCGCGAAGAATCAAGTTGGTGGTGAGCGATGAGCTTCTGAACAATTTTGGCCAATGCGAGGTGCACTTTGTGGGTTTTAGCGTGTGTGCGCGTGTAAAGAAACCACGAGACTATAGATTATGAGCTCGAGTTGAGAGTTCGCGGTGTAGCATGTTTGTTATATGACGGGTAAGTGCTCCAGGCCGTTTTGCGAAAATATCGATTTTCATTAGGCTCGTGCGACACACACACACACACACACACACATACTTTCTCTCAATACATATTTGATGAAAGCGTTGCCGTCTGTACAGAGTATATATTACATTTGAGCTCGTCGCAGATCTAACAATAACTTCGATACGCAATGAATTTGAAGGGAAGCGACGACCGCATACAGCGTTTATTCGAAATACAGTAATTTTCAATCGATTTCGCGACTAGACCATGTGTAATCCCTAGTGTCGCCTATATACCGTTTCGCTCACCTATCGCCAAATATATGACGACGATCGCTACGTCGAGTCGCTCTGCTTCATTAAGTTTTTTCGTACGATGGTTGCGTAGTAGACGAAAGAGCCGCGGCGAAAAAAGTGTCGTGAGATGCGTGACCGCAGGTGAGGCGGTAGGAGTTAGGAATCCATTTGTCGAGGTTGCCGTTGTTGTTGCCGCTGTCTCGTTATAAGAAAAAGATTAAAGATACCGCGCGTCTGGATTTTGGGACGTGAAGAGAGAGAAAAAAATTGAGCTTGGACGCCATCCAGTGTAAACGAGGCTGGCGTTCGCAAATTTTCACAATTACGTAATGGAACTTGATTCTGTCCAAGGACGCGTTGACCTTGCCGTATGTGTACTTAAAAAAAAAAGATCAGCTAATGATCGTAATGATCGTCGAGGGGACGATATATCGGTTTCTGCTAAGTGGCAAAAGGTATATAAGCTTTCGAATTTTCTATACAAAACACAAAAACTCTCTCTCTCTCTCTCTCTCTCTCTCTCTCTCTCTACTTACATCGTATCGAATAATCTCCACGCCTTCACAAAGAGTTCATAATCGTTATAAGGAGAGTCGTTAATACCGAATATATAAAGTTGGCATCGCGTTTAAAAAGACGTTAAGGTCTCGCCGTGCGGACTATACCTGTATATATATCCCGCGGTAAAAGCCGAATAGACGAATGAACTTTCGAGCCTCGGCGAGTGTATGTATACAAGCCATGTGCACGCGTGAAAAAGCCTCGAAGGAGAGAGAGGGAAGTGCACAAGCCGCTACGGCTTATCGGCACACACGTCCGCGAGTATACACACACACACACCCGGTGGCGTAGACTCGCATGCCTGCGATAAACAAATAATTAGCATCAGAAGTAGGGCCCGCATTCGAGGCTATCGGTCGATCACCTCGTTGTCGTTGGTCCCTCGCGTGCGACGTACTCGCGAGTGCTCGAAATACACTGCAGCTCCTCTATGTACACAATGACCCTGTAGTGCAGCGTATAAGCTACTTCTTAAGAGTGAGAGAGGGAGAGAGATAGAAAGTGTAAATATAGGCGAATCGAAGCGTATTTGACCGCCGCGAGTATAGTTATCTCTCTCCGCAGTTTTTCACTATATCCATATGGCGATTCGAGCAAATTACTCGGGCGGAACGCAAGCGAGCTTCGCGGTATCAGGCGCTTAAAGTGTGTAGATTCGTTCGCAACCACCGCCGCCGCGGGCCAGTCTTTTCCTACGAATCCATGCGTTTATTCACGTTTAATGAATTCGCGCCGTGGTGAAATTATCGTTTCCTCGATGCGCATAAAAGTAGAATATTGTTAGCACAGCAAAAAGAAAATATGGACGCAGGTCGTAAAGGAATTTATGAATCATCTCGGCTTCCGCGCGCCGACTATATTATAACCCTCGAGTACTGCGAATCATCGATTCCTCGTCATTAATATTTAACATTCTCCGACGAGACGACGGTCTCTGCTTTTCGCGCTATCGAACGCTTGTCAATGACGTAAATGTATCGTATATGTACAAAAGTCAGTCAGGGAAACGCAGCAGTGATCATATTTATCGCGTCTAATTCGAAAGGAGATTCCTTATAATATGCCGGAATTAGCTGAGCGAGTATTGTAATTGCTCACTTGGTTGGGTTATTTTGTCGGGAGAGGCTTTACATCGCTTTTCTAACGCGGATATATGTATACGGAGCCGAGCGAGTCTTCGACTCTCTCTCTCTCTCTTTCTCTCTTAGTCGGGGCCCACTCGGGTTTTCGGTCTTTCAACTAAGCCGCCAGCAGAAAGGAGAAGCGTGAGAGGGCAGCTCCTCTCTCTTGCATATATAGTCAATTCTCTCTCTCTCTCTCTCTCTCTCTCTCGGGATTCTCTCATTCGGGGCCCTTTCCTTTTGAGCCACTCATGCTGCTGCTGATGCTGATGCTCTCAACTCTATCTCTTTCATTTTCAACGAAGCTCTCTTTCTCTCTGTCTATTTTGGAACGGAGGCGCCGCGTTGATGATGTTTTCGCGGCCTTCGATCTCGAACCGTTTCTTTTTCTTTTGGGGGAAGAGGTGAGGCTGTACCTCCTTTGTTTTCTTCTGCTGGCCGACATTGTTACTCTATTAATGAGGACTGAATAAACGAAAGCGCGCGCCCAGGCCCTTTTAAGAAAATCGTTTCGATATTACATGATAATTTGTCTGCTCGTTGGAGCTTGCGCGTGTATATACGATCTCTCTCTCTCTCTCTCTCTCTCTCTTCTCTTGGTTCTCGACTGAACGACGTGAGCCAATTAATCTCTCGTTGTATTACTACGGTCCGAATATCGCTCCCCCCCTTCCTTTTTTGTTATTGCCCTTCATACGGCCTTTTTATTGAGTGCAAATTTTGATATCAAATTTAACTTTATTACAGGGTATATACTCGCGCTCACCTCAAATTGCGCTTTAAATTCGAAATTTATGAAAGTTTCGGGGGCCCAGCGGGATTTACAATCTCCGCTCTCTCTGTATATATATAGAGCTCCCTCGACGTTCTCTCATTGTCTAAAATTTCGCATCGTCGGTTCTTGCCTGGACTGAACTTTTGCTCTCCTGCCTACCATATACATACGCGACATTAGCAGCAGCAGCAGCAGCAGCAGCAGCAGGCGAATGTACTCGGCACGCAGGCAGAGCCGAGAAAACGTACAGTTCAAAATGGCAAAATTGAATCGCACGCTCAGCTCAACCGCCGCAGCAGCCACAACTCCGCCGCGTACACACAATTGATATATAATTCAAAGACAATTACGCGAGAGTCACGCCTTGAATAATCAAGCCGTGCATTTCTCACACGCACAAAGACAGAGACGGCGATCCATGTGTGCGCCAGCGGCTTTACAAAGCACTGCGCGCGAACGATGAAAGTCCGCGCAGTTGGTGTTTGGGTCGGACTTTCAGCATCGCGCCGCATCGCACAGCTGCGGAGCTCCTTCGCGCCAATTATATATACGTGTATAGTTTGCGATACCAAGTGCCGTGCCCTCCTCGACACCTTTTCATCGGGGCTTTTGATATGCGGCAATATTCCTCAAGCGCGCGCGCGCGAGATCGCGCAATAAACCCAGCCTCGCTTTCTGATTAATAGCTCTCGACGCAAAGTGCGATTTTTTCCATCCTTCTTTCGCCACCGGCGTACAACTCCGTCGTACAGACTTTCCCTTTTCGATTCATCCAAAATGCAGCGCGCACAGACGTTTTCTTTTTTCCGCTTATTTACTAAAGAGAAAAAGAAAAATCTCGCAATTATTCTCAATTGAAGTTTTTACAGTCATCATCCGCACGATATTGCCGCATCATCCTTTTAAATATATCGGAATTTCCAAGCTGGATGTATTCTCGTGTATATAGAGTGTGCGTGGCGCGCGGAATTCAATCCAATCGTATCCCTCGGTATATATGTGTATATGGCCGGCGGGCGAAAGAAAAGCGCAGCCATCGGCAAAAAGCGTCGTCGGTTCGCCCGATTCTAATTGGGAGAGAAAGAGGGAGAGAGAAAGAGAGAGATGCGCAGAATTGCCTCTCCTCCCGGGGGTCGCGCGCGCTGTGGCATTGTTCGCCGCTGGCTGGATACGCTCGCTCGCGGTGTGTCTCGTCGTCGTCGTCGTCGTCGTCGTCGTAGTCGTAGTAGTCGTAGTAGTCGTAGTACTCGTATAGTCGTATAGTCGTCCGATCAATACGAGAACTCTATCCAGTCCCTCTCTCTCTCTCTCTCTCTCTCGTACACACACACGCATACATGTGTATATGTATATAGAGATGTACGTATGTAGGCAGTGTAGTAGCAGCCTCGGTGGGAGGGCGTGGCTCACGACGTACAGCAGCCGAGATACGCGCAACCCCCCCTCGACGTATAGCGTTAGTCGCGGAAACCCCACCTTTTCCACTCGCGACGATACCGAGTGTGCGCCTGTGCTGCTCTCTCTCTCTCTCTCTCTCGCTCTCTCTACTTCTACATCTATACATGTATATATGTGCGCCTCTTCTTCCTACGCCTTCCATTATACATGTCTCCTCTCTCTCTCTCTCTCTCTCTCTCTCTCTCTCTCTCTCTCTCTCTATCTTTCTCGCTCCCGCTCTGCACTGCAGGAATGCAGATCAGTATGGTGGATTTTTGGACGAATTTTAGTAGGGAAGAAATGGCTGAAGTGGATATGTATACATTTTTCCAGTGTGTTCTAGTTGTAAGTTGAAAATTGATGATTTATCGATTGCGTCTGAGCATCGACGCTACACGTTTATAGATTTTACATTTCCCGACGATGTCGGCTTAGTTGCATTCCTGTCTCTTGTTGGTGGCGAGGTATATTATAAGAGTTCCCTTGATGCATAGCCCATTTTACAGCGTATAGTCTTATATAAATATTACAGCGCAGTTTACCGCGACTGGGCTTCAATGTATGCCCGTAATGTGTTGTTACATATTCTGTGTCAATAGAACGCATGCAACGATCAAAACTTTAGGCACAAATGTGTTTCCCGTGCTTTTATAATATTTACCATCTTATAGTAGAATGAGTTTATTTCAGTATCCTATTCTCATAAATAATTTGATAAAAATTTAATGTATTAAATAAGCTAAACATTTAAATACCCACACTCATCGTAATTTCTACTCTGTTATTATAAACAGCACCTGCACAAATTTTAAATAAAGATAACAAGAACTAGAGCTCTCGTGGGGATTTGTTTCATTTCATAGAAGTCTCTTTTACGATCTGTTTCATGAGTTATAAAATGTATTGGATAAGGTTTGTTAACGCACACCATTCTCCGTAAACAAATTAATTCAGCATTTCACAGCTTTATAGACGCAACAAATAAGTTCATAACGACTCGATGAAAGCGCTGATAAACGATGCCCACAAAGTCCGGGCAATATATTTACCAAACTAATTTCACATTTTACAACGATCAAGCGATTGGTGCACACGCGACTCCTCGCATATATGCTATGCAGTGTGCTGCTTTACACCGGGAGCGAAGAGTGTAAAGACGCACAGAGCGAACGCGCATATAAAGATAGTTCAATTTGCTTTCTGCGCACACATCCGACCCCTTTGTATACACGACTCAACGGATCAACCTATGGAGTTTCCCTATCCACAATTTCACCTCTCGCGTTGTCTTTCCATCGGCATATATATATATATATATATATATATGTATGTAGGTATTGGCGCGAGCTGTTGGGACACGGCGCGGGTGGGGGCGTGTCGCCTCGATGGCGCCGGCTGCTAATGGCCACGGGCCGCCAGACTTTAATTTCCTGCGCGCTGCCGCTGCCGCTGCTGCTTCCGCGCGACCATCAGCAGCAGCAGCAGCAGCGGATCCTCCATCCTTTTATACCTTTTCATCCAAAATATCCTTTACCCTCGCTTCCCCTTCTCTCTTTCTCTTTCCTTTTTTTTTTCGCGAATATCTTCCTTCTCGCATCTTTGTTCGCTCTCTCGGCCAGGAGTTTCTACGTCTCTCTCGCGGACGCTGCCTTCTCTCTTGCTCAATTTATACTTCTCTTGTTCTCCTCTTCCTCGCTTTGATACCTTCTTTTTCTTTTCGACTCTTTTATGGCTAAGCTGGTGTGCGAGTGTTATACCAGCTCGTTGGAAATTGAATTTCAAATTAGGAAAAGAACCGGGACTAAATCTTGTCAAAGGTTCTGTGCGCGCGTCGATCCTATGTACTCCGTAGGAATTCTGTCTTCTTTAGCGGCAATCTGACTTGCTAAACTACTCCTGCACTTCTTTTGCACAAAGAGCATGTAATTTGAGTTTGATGATGCTCGGATCATTTGGATTATTCTGTTGTTCCTCGTTTCAGTTGTATCAAAACGTATTCGCATAGAAATATTTGCTTTTTCTTTTTCTAATGATAGAATTTTTACGTAGTTTTTACGAAATTCGAAGCTGATCGATAAATTATACAAATGAAGTATTATTCTATGAATTCGGTCAATTCCGTTTTCGCGAAGCACGAGCTGCCAGTGTCCCAAGAGGCTCAGATATAGAGCGATTTCGCCGTAGTTGGTCGACGACGCTATATATCTATACACACAAAGAGAGAGAGAGAGAGAGAGAGAGAGAGAGAGAGACGAGCGAGCCTCGGGGACAATTTGCATGAAACTGCTCTAGATGAGCCACCTCGAGCCTCATTACACCGCGGCAAAGCCCAATCTTCAATCTTTCACCCTCTCTCCGTCCAACCTCCGCAGCTCTCGTACGATACACTCACACACTGTCCATCTCTCTTCCTTCCGTCCTTCCTCTTCATCCTCTCTCTCCCTCTCTCTCTCTCTCTCTCACTCGCTCTCTAGGCTAGGAGCACCGCGCGGCAATTTAGTGTCATTATGCACCCTCGGGGAGAGGAGGACTTTCGCCTTTTCGAGACCCTGGGAGCGCAAGAGGACCGCCGGCAGCAGAGCCTCCGCGCGCCCGTTTATACGCAGACGCGCCCGTAGACCCTTTTTTTTCTTTTTTTGTTATATCCTTTGAGCCATTTCTAAGCGCGATTACGAGCGGGGCCGTCTATACCTACCGACCTATAGCCCGACCGCTCCTGACCAGACCGAAAATATTATTAGCTCACGCGCGCTACTTCTCCTAAAATATAATGAAATTATAATGAGTAAAGATATTTTTTATCTATTCTACTTCTGGGAAAAAGTAATCGATTACGCCGAAGACTCGAGATTTTATACGCAAACTTTCTGGGAAGGGCTTTTATCGCTCTTCCCAAAGTTGTACCGCGAACCCATTTTTGAGATTAGCTCACTCGAACCACGAACTTTTAAACGGGATCTATTGGTAATTCCTACAACTCCAGATCCCTTTCAGCGTTAGAGACAGTAACGTCTAACCGCACGACCGTTTCCGAGCGTTTTAACTTACAATGTATTTATGCACATCGTGGCAGAAGCCCAAGCGCAAGAACAGCCATACTCAAAACCCCGTTGTTCTCTATGTTTCAGGATCATCCGGGTCTGCGCGGCACGCCGCTGGCCATGCTCGCGGCCCAGTGCAACAAGCTCAGCAGCAAGAGCCCACCGCCACTGGCGGACGCGGCCGTCGGCAAGGGCTTCCACCCCTGGAAGAAGAGCCCCCAGAGCAGCGGCAGCTCGCCCCAGCACTCGAGCAACGCAGCCGGGGGCTGCACGACCACGGGCGTAACGCAAAGGCCCACCGCCACGAGCAGCGCCGGCAGCACCGGCGGCGGCTACGCCCGCGCCCCCGTCACCTCCTGCGCCTCGACGGCGCCCCAGTACGGCAGCGACCTCTACTTCCCGGGGACGGCCAGCGCCCAGCCGAGCAGCGAGCACCACCACCAGAGCAGCATCCTCGGCAAGGTAGAGGGCGCCACCCTCGGCTCGTGCTCCGTCTACGGTAGACACCCCTACGAGTCGTGGCCGTTCAACGCGATGCCCGGCGCGAGCCACGGCGGCATCAAGGCGGCCGACGGCTGGTGGGACGTGCACGGGGCCGCGACCGGGGGCTGGCTCGACGTCAGCGGGACCGTCGGCGTCGGGGTCGGGGTCCACGCCGCCCAGATGGCCAACTACTCGGCCGACTACTCGACGAGCCTAGCCCTCGCCGGCAACCACCTGCTCAGCCAGACCAGCGCCGGACACAACCTACTCCAGGACACGTACAAGTCGATGTTGCCGGGGGGACCGCCCGGCTTCGGACTGCACCACCACTCGAGCGGCGGGACCGGGGCCTCGAGTCCCCAGAGCCCAGGGGGCGCCACCGGGGCCGGCGGTGGGGGCGTCAGCCAGGCGCCCTCGCCGCGCTCGCAGCGCCGCTACACCGGTCGCGCCACCTGCGACTGCCCCAACTGCCAAGAGGCCGAGAGACTGGGACCGGCCGGGGTCCACCTCAGGAAGAAGAACATCCACAGCTGCCACATTCCGGGCTGCGGCAAGGTCTACGGGAAGACGTCCCACCTGAAGGCCCACCTGCGCTGGCACACGGGTGAGCGACCGTTTGTTTGCAACTGGCTTTTCTGTGGCAAGCGGTTCACACGTTCGGATGAGTTGCAGCGGCACCTTCGAACCCACACCGGCGAAAAGAGATTCGCCTGCCCGGTCTGCAACAAGCGGTTCATGCGCAGCGATCACCTCGCGAAGCACGTCAAGACGCACAGCAGCAGCAGCAGCAGCGGCAGCAAGGGCAAGGGGGGAGCGGGGAGCTCGTCGGCCGAGTCCTGCTCCGACAGCGAGGACAACGGGAGTCAGCAGAGTCCCACTTCCAGCTCGGCGGCGGCGCAGGTGCAGGTAATCCCGGGGGGCCAGCAGCCGGGCCAGCCGGGACCCCAGCAGCAGCAGCAGCAGCAGCAGCAGCAACAAATGCAGCTGGGGTCTCAGCAGGCTCAGCAGCCGGGCACCCAGGACACCAGCACCAGCTCGCAGCAGAGCAGCGCCAGCAACACCTTGTCGCATCAGTCGACGGCGCCCATGACCCCAATGCAGATGACTCATCCCTCGTCTCTGAGCCAACACCATCCCCACCACCCGCATCTCCCGCCGCTAATGCACCACCACCCCCACCATCACGCGGCGGCGGCGGCATCCGTCTCGGCCCATCACCATCATCATCATCATCCTCACGCCGGGATGAGCATGCACTGAGCCCGGTGGGGCCCGGAGCAGCCTCCCACGCGGCCCTGGGCTCCCCCCTATCCTACCCGTTGAACCTCAACCTCATGCACCAGAATCACTCGAGCCAGGCTGGCCTGATGGCCATGTCCTCGCCCTCTCCCTCCCACCACACCCACTATCACCATCACCAGCAGCAGCAGCAGCAGCAGCAGCAGCAGCAACTGCAGCAGCACAATCTGCAGCAGCAGCAGCAGCACCAGGCTGCCGCTTCCTACTCCCAGAATCCCGGTACTCCTGGGCAAGCTCAGACCCCCTCGCCATCCTCGCCGCCACCTGTACATAGTCTCTAGGCCGACACTCCTACGCGCTACCCCCTTCTCCCTCGCACGCCACATGTATTTTGATTATTGTTCGATTAATCGATATATATATATATATAAAAACAATATAATGCATCACGGCTCGTCGACTCGTCGATTATCGATACATAAAGATGACGTGAGATATCGATCATCGATTAGGGCGATCTTGATTTAGTGATCATCCAAACGAACGGACTACTGCTACTCTTACGAAATTGTACAATGATTTTTATTATTCGAACGTAACGGAGAGAGTGAGTGTGAGTGGGAGAGAGAGCATGAGTTGGAGAGGACGGGAAAAACTGAGAGATAGAGGAGTGTGAGAGAGAGAGAAAGAGAGAGAGAGAGAGAGAGATCGATATCGATATATAACAAAACAGACAAAAAAAACACGTGTAAATAGCTATACATAGTGCGCGCGACTGCCTGACGAATACGCGTGTGAGTGCGAGAGTGCGTGGAACGAATGAACGTTTTTCGTTAGACACATTGTTTTTCCCTTGCGTTAGGTTATTATAATATACGCTGCGACGTTGTGACCACACATTGTATAAAGTTATATGAAAAAAATTTTAGCTGGAGTGAACGATCGTGCGTGAGAGTCAGAGCGTGTGCAAGTACATAAGAGACAACGAGATAACAATTAAACAGAGATAATCTTAGGACACGGTACGAAGAAAAGAGAGAAAAATACACACACACACACACACCAACACACAAACACACACACACGCACACACACACACCGCAAGCACACGTAAGAAAAAAAAAAGAGAAAGAGACACAGACACACATTATACACGAACACACACGTACACTTTTAAGATACGTAGATGATGTTATATATAGACAAGCATAATGCGACTAGTCACAAAAGTTGCGCGTAGTCTCGCCGATTTTGTGAAGCGTCCTCGATTCTCCATATTGGAAGAAGTATGTGAATCGACAGAGTTCAGTATAAATATATACATAGAAAAGAGAGAAAAATAAAAAACGGAATATCAAGTTTTTTCGTCTAATTATGGAAGCAAAAAAAAAATTATTATAATTAAAATGGTCGCGCGAGCGCGACGCAGGTCCTCTCATATCACGACGATCGGCCCAATCTCGATGCTAGTATCTTACGATTATTATTATTA